>JACCGJ010019158.1:0-45075 GCA_013407085.1 Atriophallophorus winterbourni | reverse complement strand
ATACTGGTCCTTGCTTCCTTCGTGTAAGACTGATTCTTCTACATGAACTGAAATCCATACTGGCAAACAGTTTTGGTTTCCCTTATTCGACAATTCTTCGACTTTCCTGGATCGTACAACCGGCCCAAACCTCATGCAATTTTAAACCACAATCTCTCCTTATCCCCTCCATTTTCTAATTTTTTTTCAATTTAACTTCGGATTTTTATGTGCTTTCCTTCAATCACCCAACAACATTCCGAAGAAGTCAATTTTATATATATAGATATATATATGAAGGAACTTCCTTTATTTCGGAAATTTATTTTCACTGTGACAATTATATCTTCACACGCATTATTTCCTTCATAAATTTTTCTCTTATTTCCTTCTTTTTCAATCTCTGCTCTAGAATTAATCGCATCCTCTTCATTTGATTATTTCGATGCAATCTAGATGAAACTTTATTACTGTATGACATTGCGCGAAAAATTAACTTTCTTACCCTTGTAAATTTACCATCCTATAAAGAACGGAAAAATGTTCAAAAATTCCGCTTGATGAGGTCATTTTACAATTTATTTATTTTGTACACATTGATAACCTGATCATGTTTTGCATGCCTTGGTTTACCAAGAATATAGTATCAATATTATTATTATTAATATAGTATTTGATATTTGTCTTCGTTTTTAACTTTAAGAGATTCCAAATAGTTTGCAAAAATTGAAATGCTTGTGTTTCCACCGTTTACCCGCATTTGAAGAATTGGGGTCCTCGTCAAAGCGAACTGGGCGAAGTGTTTTGTCCATAAAAGATTAAATTGTTGTATTATATGATTTCAAACGTTAAGAGATATTAGGAGACAAAGGCCGTAGAATGAGCTTCAATTTTTTAAAACAACAGTATAGTAGCTGGAATAAAAACAACAATATGAATGTTATAGTTAGCATGGAAACAAGCATACAACTGAAGAGAATAATTCATCACAGGACAGTTGACTGCGACGGAATGCATCCAGCATTGATGGTTTGAAGTGAATCACGGAGAAAGGGTGAGAAGATGACGTGTGCTTGCGATGTGGGTTGCGGAGAGTAGTAGACGAGCTTGAAATTTTAGATTGCGTGAGAGCCCTTGACATTATCATTTTGTTGAACGTAGGCGAGATACTACCCGGTTGCCTACACCGAATAAGGGCAGATTTCGTTGAGGGCGTCCCACCCTGAGCCTTTAGCGCGTTGGCTTTACCTACAAGGCAATGGAGCGAGAGACGTTCGTACCTATCGGTGGCCGGTGACCGACGAATCGGTTCATACGCCCTTTTGTGGGAAATTTCCCGTTCAGAGCCCGATAACCCTGTTGATAGGTTAGTGACTGCAGTTTTTGCCTTGCACCATACAAAATCCTTGGATAGGACAAGTAGCAGTGACGTTTGAAGCAAGGAGTCAAATCCGGCGCGTCGTGATGTCATCATTAGATTTTTTTAGCTTTTTATAGGGAGAACTCTTGCCATGCAAAAACCCAACACACCCTCAGACACCACCGCTCAATCTTTCGATCAGCCCAGAGAACCGACTACACCCAGCTGGCACCACGTACAGGTATTTCTGCAAGCCAGCCGACTTCAAAGAAGCGTTTGATTCAGTCGTTCGAATTGTCCTGTTTAACACCTTGCTGTGCAAAGGATTTCCACAGAAGTATGTCAAAATACTACGTGCACTTTATGCTCATACATCCGGATGCGTTAAGGTTTACAACGAACTCTCTACAAAATTTCGCACCACTAGTGGCGTCCTACAAGGATGTCCTATTTTTCTGTTTTTGTTTAATTTCGTAATTGATGCTATCATGGAATTATGCAGCGTCGGTGCCCAGCCGTCGAAGTTCACATAATGCCAGGCGGCAAGCTTCTCGACTTGGACAATGCTGATGATATTGTTCTGCTCTTTGATTCGTACACAGATGCATAGGCGATACTGAACAAGCTATCTAGTATTGTGCCCGTATTTGGAATGCGTTTTGCACCCTTTAAGTGTAGTGTTCTGCTGCAGGACATCGACTTATCAAACAGCATTTTAATACTTGACAATCAGGCGCTTGAAAATGTAGATCGCTTTACGTATCTTGATAGTTGTATCAATAATTCTGCATCGTTAGATGACGAGGTCTCGGCACGCATTTCTAAAGGGACCCAAGCATTCCGCAACCTAGGTCACCTCTGACGTCAGAAAGGACCGTTCCTGTTACTCGAGGGTAGAGTCTATAAAGCGACAGTTCAGGCTGTGTTACAGCATGGGTGCGAAACCCTACGTAAAGAACACATTCAGCGTCTCCAAATATTTGACACCCGATGTCTCCGCATCATTTTTGTCCCCTCATATCTATCTAGGTCTGGGCAACCTGACAGTATATTAGCCCACGTGCAGTCTGACTGTGCAGCACTTTGCCTAGAGCAGGCTTGTGCTTTCATACCATACCATACCGCAACATTCTAGGAGTCAGCTGTTACAATCGAATACGCACCTATGCTAACCGAAAAACGTTGTTCGGTAGTAATGTTGATATAGAGAAGCAGATCAACCTGCATAGGTGACTCTGGTTTGGTCACGTTTTACAGATGACGGAACACCGACTTTCCAAACGGAGTTTTTTGCGACGCCACATTCTGATTGGCGTAAATTTCGAGGTGGCCAAACCGTCACATGGCATTAGCAGTTAAAAACCCTTACTAATAACATTTCCAAAGTCGGCGCAGCGCGTCTTCCAGGCTGGTGTCCTCGCGATCAGACTGCAATGGCTAGTTACGCATAAGGATATGTCCCAAAACCGTGTTCAATGGCAGTCTTGTACTAATAATCTCCTTAAAGTGTTTGCTTAATCTTGTATGTTGTCAAGTGGAGTGACGAGAGAAGCTTTTCATGATGCATGATAGTGAAAGCCGCAATGAAGCTGCCGTGCTGATGTCGCTCTACTCGTTCACGAAACTCGTTTGAATGCATGTTTCATTCGAGGTGTAGGCACATCTACCCAGTTTGTTTATGCTTACTCTTCTATAGAATCCGTAACTATTTAAGTCCTATCCTTCCCCATCATTTAGGATCTTACTTTTTCATGGTTGTGTGGCAGCTAGGCATTCAGTACGCGCTACCGGTGGAATGCTGTCTGTGATGATGAAGATAATGATTATAATCGACCTGTCGAACCATTTCTTTGCTTGAGGAGAAAACGAGATTCATGATCAAATGTAAGCAGACCTGATGAACAGCACTGGTTCGGCCAACTTATATGTGGTAGGTTGAAATCGCCAACTAGAATAACCTACGACCCAAACGTGCGCAGCAAACTGAGATTGTCAAGCAAATTGTGCAACTGCTGAGGTCCTGCTTGAGGGCACATATAGGCGCATGCTATTGCCATTGATTTCTTGTAAGATTGAATGAGACATGAGCTAAGTAGGACGTTGCGCGTGCTAAGCCTAACCCTCGATTCTGAAGTTTGAAGACTTAGTCTAAGATAGCAACACCGCCCCGTTGAGTGCATCTGGTCTATCATATCTGACCACATAATAACTGCCTCAAATTGTGTCAGGAATATGATCAGTTGCAGACAGCCATGTTTCGGTCAGTGCTATTATATGCGGTCGTAACTCATGCGCTAGGATGGAGAGTTCGGATCACTTACTTCGGATACTACATGAATTTCCGTATTTTACTGTGGTGACGGTGTTTCGCGATATATTCTTACTTAGTCCTGCTTGATCTGTCGCGCTGAGACTGCATCTTAACGTGGTGGTTTGTTTACTTTCATGACCCATTGAGCTATACTGGGTGGTGTCTTGTGGTGCCAGCAGAGCTATTCATATCTGGAGGGTCGATGGATAGAGGTCAGACAAACTCAGTCTTAAACCACTGTCATGTGGTTAGGGCTTTTTAGCCAAAGGCTCCGGATGGGGCCCCTAAGCCAACCCCCTACTTTGGCCTGGGCAACCGGGTAGTATAATGCCCACAAGCAATTATGGAAATAAAGGTAAAAATAAAAGATTTTGTGCTACCACACTCTTTTCTAAAAATGCTTTAAATATTCTAGCACTGCGTGCAAACTATTTAAACAACTGTTTCCGTTTTGTGAATCTCTAGGTAACCCTGACAAAAGTGCAGCTTGTTCATCGAGGTTTTCAAATTCAGCCTGCTTTGAATGCCTCCACAGTGTTCTTCTGCCCGCGCGTAACGTTCAAATTAGCGGCGTTAAATGTACGGACGTTAGCTAGCATCGGACACCAGGCAGTCTTAGCTCGCACACTTGTTATCCTCGATGTCCATGTGTGCTGTTTGTCGGAAACACGCATGCATAACTCTAGCATTAGACTTGCATCGAGGAGTGACATTATTGTCCCAGCTGGAGACATGAATGCACGGGTAGGCCGTCTATCTTTAAACGAGCGTTTCGTTGGTGGACAGTTTGGACTCGAGTGTCATCGTAATGACAACGGCGAAAAATTTCTTAGCTTGTACTCTACGTTGCCAGCACTAACTCCCGCCATTCGAAGCGACAGTGCTCCACCTGGACATCTCAATCGGCGGCCTTGTTCACGCAAATTGGCCATATTGCTATCAGCTACTAGTGGCGAGGGAGTGTGCGAGATTGCCGTTTATACTGAGCCACCTGTCTAGAGTCCAATCACGCGTTAGTCTGTGTATTTGATGCAGTGGACATTTATTTCATGGGAGGAAAGATAAATATCTGAGTTAGACGGAGTGTTTCCTGAACTGAACCTTGTAGTTTCGTTGACATGCTAATAACGGATCCTAACATGGAACCAGTCCAGATATTGTGACTTAGCTTAATAAAAAAACTGGATATCTAAATTGATGCACTAGATATTGAACTCTTCAACAATTAGCATCGCGTTGTCCTGTCGTTTCAGTAATATTTATTTTTTCTTTATCAATCGGTAATTTAGAGGAAAGCAGTTAGTCTTTCAATGTGCATTTGCGAGTGCGATTCTCCTCCCTGCGACGTCAAAAATACCGAGTTTGTTTGAATTTCGAGAAAAGTAATCTTCAAAGATATCGCACTGAGAAGTAGGTTTTCATTAATCATAATTGCCACATCTTCTAATGCACACACGCATCATTATCCTGACGAAGAATGAAGTACTCATTCGATAAAATTGTCATCTGATGGCAATCATGATTCAGAGATTGCAATTACATCGCCCATGTTTTAAATCGCTGCAATCTGATATTCTTTTCACTAATTGCATAATCTGTAGGCATTTGTGAACAGCACTCTTGCATTTCTATTCTACACACCTATTAATTCACTGTTAATCTGGGTCGGAGCACCCTCAATGAAATATCGTTTTTAAGAACTGGAAAGGTTTTGGATCCATGTTGAAAGCATTTCGGTCTGAATCTAATTTTACTTAGAAAATAGCGGGAGTTTTTCTACCCATTTCTGCGTATGATAGTGGGAGCGTATTTACAATTTGTAGAACGTTTTTTTAATTGTTCAGTTCAGTTCAGTTTGTACAGGACAGTATATGGCTAACAAGCCAATCGAGCGTCCAGAATTTCTTTAGGTGAAAAGCTGCAGAGAAGCACCCACCACTGCCAAAACGTATATTCTTTTTGTCTATTTGAAATCTTCGCCGATCGCGAAGCCAAGAGATTATCCGGGTTGAACTTAGGAAGCACCGCGTTATAGCCGATGCTGGAAAAAGAAAAAGCAGTTTCTCTTCACCAGCACGGTGAGAGGTCAGCTGAAGTAGCATTGTGTATAATAAAAATAAAAAACACAGAGAACTCTAGCCCTCACTTTATTTACGGGATAACGCTAAAAGATGAAAAACCTAAGCTTGTATAGCAATTAAGGAGAGTATTCAGGAAACAACTTACCCCAGTTGCGGTCCAACCCCTGCTTAAAACTAGACACGGTACTGCAGGATATAAGTTCTTCTGGAAGAATGTTCCAGAAGTTAACAACCCTAAGGTTGAAAAAGTGTTTCCTGGAGTCTAGCCGACATCGTTTCTTAGCAATTTTAAGTGAGTGGCCCGGGTGCCCAGCTCGGGGCTTAAGGTAAAGAAGTCGTTCATTTGCACGCCACTCAAACCCTTCAAGATCTTAAAGGTTTCTATTAAGTCACCTCTTAAACGACGGCGCCTAAGGGAGAAAAAATCGAGAGACATTAGGCGCACAGCGTACGGTTTCCCTCGCTGACCTTCAATCATGCGAGTTGCGAGGCGCTGTACACTTTCAAGTCGAAGGATGTCCTTTTTGTAGTGAGGACACCACGCCTGAACACAGTATTCAAGATGCGGCCGAACTAATGCCTTGTACAGTGGCAGGAATACATCGGGTCTTCTGCTCGATAGCACTGATTTCAGCCGAAAAAGTACCTTGCGTGCACGCTGAGCCGCAGCGGCACATTGGTCCTCCCATTTGAAGTCAGCCCTAACCAGTACACCCAAATCCTTAACACACTGTGTGGCGTTAACACTGAGGGAATTCCCCGCCACCTGGACCGAAATCTTATCAACCAGTGTTGACAAGAGTTGGCTCTTATTTAGGTTCAGTGGGAGATCCCACTGGTATGACCAGTTTATGACCCGCTCAAGGTCGTGCATCAAGGTATCTTCATCCGTTGATCCGATGAATTTCACATCATCCGCGAAAATGAAGCATGGGCACTTCAATTCAGAGGACAAGTCATCGATGAAAATCAGGAATAGAAGAGGGCCAAGTACCGAACCTTGGGGTACACCACTGATCACGTCGGTTTGATTCGACAGCGTACATCCTACTCTCACTCGGAATGTCCTACCTGTAAGGAAGGCCTTTATCCAAGCAAGTAGACTACCCCGTATGCCTTTGGCTGCTAGCTTAATCTCTAGAAGGCGGTGATTTACGGAATCGAAAGCCTTACTGAAGTCTAGGTAGAGGGCTTCGACAGGCTTCCCTTCATCCATCCTTTTAGTGGCAGTATTGAGAAAGCTAAGGAGGTTAGTCAGACAGGATCTACCCTTAAGAAATCCATGCTGAGTACACTCAACAGAGAATGCCGACAAAGATGCTGACAGATTTTATCACGCAGCAGTTTTCCCATTACTTTCGAGACGGTGCTGGTCAGGCTGACCGGTCTATAGTTACCAACAGTTGACCTGCAACCGCCTTTGTGTATTGGCACGACTATGGCTTCCCTCCACTTACTGGGAACAACTCCTAGTTGCAGGCATGAATTAAAGAGCTGGCAAAACGGTTCGGCAAGCACTGAGGCAAGATTTTTAAGCATAATTGAGTAGATGCCGTCCGGTCCCTCAGATTTGTTGACCCGAACATGGATAAGTGCGTCAAACACCTCAGCCTCATTGAAGGACAACTCATCTAATACATGGACACCAGGTGTCAGGTTGAGCAGACCTAACGGTGCGTTTGAAGAATTATCCCGTCATTGAACGCTACTGAAAAACCCTGAGAAGGCAGTCGCCTTAGACAGGTCGGTATCGGCAACTTTTCCGTCCTCCAGTTTCAAATCCCCTATGTTTTCCCTAGTTTTTCCCTTTGATTGTGCGTAGCTATAAAGCTATGAGTGGATGGAGTGCATCCATGGCGAAACCTTGTAGGATCATTGACATGCTGGTGCAGCGCATGATTATGGAGCCATTCGAGAAAGGTGTCAGATTGCTGGGTGACTAGACCAGTGGGGACAGGCCAATCTATGTCTGGGAGGTTGAAATCACCCAAGGTAAGTACACTGTGAGCTGAGTGAAACACCGTCAGCTCTCCTGAAATACCTTCCTTAGCGTTCCGTTTAGAGTCGTTACCTATCCATTCAAGGAACATAATTTTACAATAGGTTTTGAAATACTTGGCAGGAATATCACAGCATTTCGGATGTGCTAAACTCTGGCAAACTTCACAAAATTTACCCTTTATAATTGTTTTCCCACATTCGTTGTATTAGAGTTATATGACGCATTTTGGCATAGTCTCAGAGTCTAAAATATGTCAAATATATCAGTGGATAAATATTTGCGTTACTAATCTAAAAATACTAGAATTTGTATTTTTATAGTCATCATATGAGTATCAAATGATAAATTGCTTATCAATTTATGGCTTATTCACAGAATGCTGAGTTGAAAATGGGTTGTTAAAAGGGCGTGGGAAGTGCAAACATTTTAAACGTACTGTGCAGAATCAATGGTATATCTGTCATTCAAAAACGTATCAGAAAGCGGTTTCCGGTCTTTAAATTAAAAATTATGTATCTAAATGATCTTCTCCATGAGACAAATTCAAGAAAAGTGTCGGGAAATGCATATGCCATTATACGCTGTTTTTATTGATTTACCGGAGGTATTCGACTACGTCAGCAGGGAGGGACTTTTCAAAACGTTTGATTTGATAGGCTGCCCACAAGACTGCTCATACTCGTTATTTCGTTCCACTCAGGCATGAAGGGCTCAGTCCATTTTAACGGTTTCAGCTCAGAAGCCATTGAAATTTGCCGAGGCGTCAAATAAGGGTGTGTTTTAGCTCCCACGCTTTTCAGCATTTTCTTTTCTCTGCTTCTGGAACACACTTTCAGGACGAGAGCAGATGGTATTTACCTACGCACGCGAAGTGATGGCAAGCTTTTCAACCTGAACCGGTTGAGAGCACAAACCATGGCACGAAATGTGCTAATCCGTGACCTGCTGTTTGCCGAAGATGCAGCCTTCATTGCTCACTCCCGAGAGCACCTCCAGTCGCTAATGGACTGCTTTTCGTCGGGATGCCAAGACTTCGGGCTAACAATCAGCACGAACAAGACCAAAGTCCTTGCTCAAGGGACTGTATCGCCTCCCATCATTACTTTTCGAAACTGTCAAATTGAAACAGTACATGATTTCACATACCTTGGTTCAACCATTGCTGATAACCTCTCGCTAAACACGGAGATTGATAAGCAGATTGTCAGAGCAGCTGTCATTCTCTCCCGTTTGGACTCTTGTGTTTGGGGTAAACGCAAGCTAACTGTAAAGACAAAGATGATGGTATACAGCGCGTGCTTACTAAATGCTTTACTGTACGGCAGTGAAACCTGGACCACCCACGCATGACTCAAACGGAAGCTGAATGCTTTCCATCTAAGAAGCATCCGTCATATCTTGAATATATCGTGAATGGACAGAGGGACTAATGATGAAGTGCTTTCAAAAGCTGGTCTACAGGGCATGTTCACCCTATTGCGACAGCGCCGCCTGCGGTGGCTTGGTCATGTCTACAAAATGGAGAATGGTCGTATTTCGAAAGATCTACTCTATGGTGAGCTGCAATCAGGAAGTCGACCATTGGGCAGACCGCACTTGCGGTACAAAGATGTTTGCAAAAGAGATATGAAAGCTGTTGGCATTGACCCGGCGAGTTTAAAAGAACATGCTCTTGATCGCTCATATTGGAGACATTGTTGTAAAGCGTCGTTAGCAAGCTGGGGAGGAGCAGATACAGCTCTTGGCTGATGAACGCGGATCACTCCACCGGCGTGTAACTGATGCAATACAACCGAGTTCTGACGTTCGTTGCCAGCGCTGAGGGAGAGATTGTTCCTCCCAAATCGGACTGTTTAGTCATTCCAAAAGCTGCAGAACGAACATTCACGCGATTGGGATGTACATCAATGGACGACATCGACCAAAGTAGGCCAACAACATGTATCTAAATAACAAAACCAAATTTAAACACTTGACTGGATGTAGTGTAGCAATTTGTACATTTCTATTTTCCTTACGAATATTGTATGTTTATGACAACACGATATAAAATACAAATATTTCGTGCGTTATTTTGATTCGCGGCTTCAGTTTAGTTCAATTCAGTCTGCGTAGGACAGTATGTGGTTGACGAGCCAATCAAGCGTCCAGAATTTCTTTCGGTGGAAAGCTGCAGAGAAGCGCTCACCACTGCCAAAACGTTTTTTTCTTTTTGTCTATTTGAAATCTTCGACGATCACGACGCTAAAATATTATCCGGATTGTATTTCGGAAGCACCGCGTTTTAACCGATGCTATAAAAAAGCAGTTTTGCTTCACCAGCACGGTGAGAGGTCAGCTGAAGTAGCATCATGTATAATAAATATAAACAGAGAACTTTAGCCCTTACTTGATTCACGGGATAACGCAAAAAGTTGAACTACCTAAGCAATTTAGGAGAGTATTTAGAAAAAGACTTACCCCAGTTGCGGTTCAAACACTGCTTACAACTCGAGACGGTACTGTGGGATATAAGTTCTTCTGGAAGAATGTTCCGTAAGTTTACAACACTAAGGCTGAAAAAAATTTCCTGGAGTATAGCCGACATCGTTTTTCAGCAATTTTAAGTGAAGTCATTAAGTGCTTAGCTTAAGGTAAAGAAGTCGTTTATTGGCACGCCACTCAAACCCTCCAAGACCTTAAAGGTTTCTATTAAGTCACCTCTTAAACGACGGCGCCTAAGGGAGAATAGATCAAGAGACATTAGGCGCGCAGCATACTATTTACCTCGCTTACCCTCAATCATGCGAGTTGCGAGGCGCTGTACGGTTTCAAATCGATGTATGTCCTTTTTGTAGTGAGGACACCACGCCTGAACACAATAATCGAAATGTCGCCGAACTAATGCCTTGCACAGTGGCAGGAATACATGAGGTATTCTGCTCGATAGCACTGATTTTAGCCGAAAAATACCATTTGAAGTCAGCCCTAACCAATAGTCCCAAATTCCTAACACACTGTGCGGCGTTAATACTGAGGGAATCCACCGACACCTAGACCAAAATCATAACACCCAATGCTGATAAGAGTTTGCTCTCTTTAAGGATCAGTGGGAGATCCCACTGGTATGACCAGTTTATGAAACGCTCAAGGTCGTGCATCAAGGTATCTTTATCCGTTGATCAGATGAATTACACATCATACGCGAAAAGGAAGCATGAACAATTCAAGGCAGACGACAAGTCATCAATGAAAATTAGGAATAGAAGAGGACCGAGGACAGAACCTTGTGGACCCCACTGATCAAGTCGGTTTAACTAGACAACGTGGATGCAACCGGAACTCGGTATGTCCTACCTGTTAGGAATGATTGTATCCTAGCAAGCAGATTAACCTGTATGATTTTTGCTGCCAGCTTGATCTCTAGAAGGCGGTGACTCACGGAATCAAAAGCCTTGCTAAAATATAAGTAGAGGGCTGCGACTGGATTTATTTCGTCTAGCATTTTAGTTGCAGTATTGAGAAAACTAACAAGGTTAGTTAGTCAGGATCTACCTTTAGGAAATCCATGTTGAGTTACACACAACAGAAAATGCCGACTAAGATGCTGACAGATTTTGCCCCGCAATAGTTTTTCTAGTACTTTTGTGACGATGCTAGTCAGGATGACAGGTCTATAATTCCATACAGTTGACCTGCAACCACCCTTATGTATGGGCACGACTATGGCTTCCCTCCACTTACTGGGAACAACTCCTAGTTGCAGGCATGAATTAGAGCTGGCAAAACGGTTCGGCAAGCACTGAGGCAAGATTTTTAAGCATAATTGAGTAGATGCCATCCGGTCCCTCAGATTTCTTGACCAGAACATAGATAAATGCGTCATTTATCTGAGCCTCATTAAAGGACAACTCATATAATACATGGACACCAGGTGTCAGGCCAGGCAGACCAGTCGGTGCGTTTGAAAAATTATCCCGGCGTTGAACGCTAGTGAAAAACCCTGAGAAGTCAGTCGCCTTAGACAAGTCGGTATCAGCTACTTTACCGTCCGCCAGTTTCAAATCTGCTATGCTTTCCCTAGTTTTTCCTTTTGACTGTGCGCAGCTATAAAACCTTTTCGGTTTAAATTCAGCATCCCTAGCTAAAGATAACTCAAAATCCTGTTTGAGTACACGCTGTAATTCAACATAGGCATTCCGAACAGTTTTGCAGTGGGCCCAAGAACCAGAAGTAAGTAATAACTTATATTGCCGCCATAGGCGATCCCTTTTACGGGTAGACCTACGGACTCGATGAGACCACCAAAGTGACCTTTAATGCATTCTCACACACTGCAGCGGAACGTGCGTGTCTTGTAACTCGTTTAGATACTTACAAATTCTATCCCAGTTTTCACTTACATTGAAATCGCTAGATAACTGAAGGGAAGATTTTGAAGTCTGCAATAGTAAACCCAGGTCTCCAAGCCTAAAATGCCGTCTAGTACGAGAGAAACGTTTGTGAAAACGCAATATCGCTTCCAAGCGGCGGTAGGTACTTTAAATACCAAATGGCTTCTAGCTGGGACGACACTACCAAGTCGAGAGTGGATGGAGTGCATCTATTACGAAACCTTGTAGGATCGTTCACATGTTGGTGCAACGCAGTATTATGGATCCATTCGAAAAAGGTGTCAGATTGCTAAGTGACTACACCAGTAGGGACAGATCAATCTGTGTCTGGGAGGTTGAAATCACCCAAGATAATTACGCTGGGAGCTAAGTGAAACAAACCGTCGAATGTCTCAATAAGCCGTGCATACTCCTGTTGGGATGCACTGGGTGTGACGTAGACACAAGCAATTGTGAGGGATGACTTGTAGCAGGTCAGGATACTCGTAACAACTTGGAAGTTTTTAATGGTCTATCGCATCTTATGACGAGATACTGTTCGCTGGTGTTTACCGGCACCTCATCAATCGCAGACAGCCAGGTCTCAGAAAGTTCAATAACACTTGGGTGTAACTGAGCCACGCGGAGAGAAAGTTCAGTCCACCTATTTCTCTTGCAAACGTATTTGTACCCCAAATGTGGTTTTCACACTTTCTATATTTCAAATCACCATAGAGTATATATTTTGAAATTCGTCCATTCAATAGACATGTCCCAGGCAGCGCAGGCTGCTCTGTCGAAATCGCGTAGACACGCTTTACCGAAAAGCTTTAGAAAGCACTCTTGCGTTTGTTGATTTGTCAATGTACAATATGTTCAAGTTGCAATGAACTACCCTTAAATGGTAAGCATGCCATCTCTTTTTAGTGTCTTGCGTGGGTCGTCCAGGTTTCACTGCTCTACGGTTTCACCATTTATTACGTATGCGTAAAACCTGAGTACTACATAAACTTGCGTAATAGACAAATCACAATTGTCACAAATAAAATGACACGCAAATTATCAAGTTAAATCTGATCGAATCAGCAATTGTTAAATAACTTTGATATTGTATTAGAGCATATATTATATAAGAAAATCATTGCACAAATAACAAGTTTGTACGTTCATCATGAGAGAAAAACACCCCGTGGGAAAACATGCCGAGCAGACGAGACGCGCTTTTGCAAACAGCTTCGCATTGTAGACCATTTTTCAAACTACCGCAAATCCATACACCAAATCCTTTTCTTCATCGGTGTACTCCAGGATTTTGTAGCCGAGCTTGTTTTGATAGGAAAAACCAAGGTCACGACCGATCTAAATGATCTTCGAAATTTCCATATTCAATGGCAGTTTATTTTCGGATGTCCAGTTGTCTAAAGCATTCAAATCGTCTTGCAGCAAAATACAATCATTAACATTGCTGATTCGCCTCAATACTTTATAATGTCCTCAAACAAAACCATCTTACTGTCATTCGGTATTGGTATATCGTTTATATAGACTAGGAACAGTATTGGCCCAAGCACTGATCCTTGTGGAACACCGCTGTGACATCGATTTTCTTCGATAATGGGCCATCCACACAAATTCTTATGGGCCTGTTGCTGAGGTAATCACCTAATAATTCGTATAGATTTCCAACAATACCGTTCAAGAATAAATATGACCAACTCTGTCGAAAGCTTTAGAAATGTCCAGGTAGCACGCACGAATAAAGCCCCCGCATCTACATCTGTGAAATCCGTGTTTGCGAAGTGCCAAAATTTGGTTCGTTTCCAGATGTCGCATGATTTCTGCGGTTATTATTCGCTCAAAATCTTTTGATACCGAAGACAGCAATGTCACTGGCCTGTAATTTTTAACTTCAGAACGGCAACCACCTTTGTAAATGGGTATTATTTGTCCCATTTTCCAGTCCTTTGGCACTACGCCAGCTTGGAGCAAATTATTATTCAGATTGCTGCACATTAGAGATTTTGAGCAGCTTTGGAGTTATCTCGTCTGGTCCTGGTGATTTCTTTACGTTTAATTTTCATGAAATGGAACCACGTTTCTCTTTTTGCAAGTATGTCTCGCGCCGTTTCATTACAAATCTTGGACAATTCGATAAATATGTCGATAAAGCTGTTTCCGTTTTCATAGATGCACTTAATCGTATTTATCGTGAGTAATGACGGGGTGTAAACTGAAGTTATTTGTCCGGCTTCTCTGGAGTCATCCAACGTGAAGGACGTTACGATAAATCGATTGAAAAATGCGTAAAATATATCATTATGTCAAATTAGAAAATCATTAAAGACCGTTTGATTATATTAAAATAAATGAACCACGCATATTAAATAAGTTGAAACCTGCAAGAGGGAATGACTTCCTAATCGAAAACATACCAGGGTGTGCCACAGAATAAGTAGAAGAAAGTAGCTTTATTAGTGTACACGAATATTTAGCAATAATAATAGTTCAACTACACAAAATACATTTCGAACAATGCATGTGTGAAGATTAAATGTCAATATCCACACTGTAAGTCGCCTCCTTAGATTCAAAATAACTTTTGATTGATCTCCAAAATAGCGAGCAGAGTAAGGGACACAAGAATTCTTGAATTTTTTGTCCTAGCATATGGGACTAGATATTTGGTTGGCATTGATCAGAAAAAGTTGCAAGCCATGATGACCTTATGCATTATCTAACGAAATTACTTCGATCAATCTGTCACATTTACGAAAGTGTCGATCGATTATCATATCTGGAATTAAATAAGTATAGGCATAGCTCAGTTGAGTTAAATGTCTCTTTTATAACAAGAAGATCATTTTCCAGTAGATATGTTAACCTCATATCAATTTTTGCCCAGTGATTATTCTGTAGAAAACTGTGATAAATTGTATTGTACTGAATTGAATGAAACTACCAACCAACGAAAAGAGGTGAGAATCAACCACGCGAATTACGTGGTATATATTGATGTATATAAGTTTACCAATGAGATTATGAATAACAGTATTAATGATTGTCATTTGAAAAATCAACACATCCGCTGCAGTTCACAATCGTCCTCGGGTTCTTGTAATAGCGAATAGGTTTGTTCCTCAGTCGTCTGGCAGATTCACTTTATTCAGTATTCTCGGAAGAATCAAAAAGTTTTGTGTTATGATTGTTAACACAACCAGTATTAGAACGCAACTGATCTGATTCCTGGTAAATGATTTGATCTGCACGAAGCTTGTTCAACGTTCCGTCCTCCAGATCAAGTTTTTACACCATAGTTCTTCCGGTGTAGACTAATACGATAATGGTACTTGGACAGTTATCTTACCCTCGATAATATGATAACTTGCGGATCAAATTTACAGCACATTAGATCTCAAGGATCGAGATTTTGTTAGCATTGATGGTGGTTGAAAGTTTAGTATCACGATATTGATGCAAGAAATTGCTAATAAAACGATGAAGTTCATTAAATGCTGTTGGCGAACAAGGTGAACTGGCACATTTAAGCGACCCACAAACTTTTCCGCTAATTCATTCGACAAGAGCATAGTATTCATTTAGGAATGGACAACAATAATGTATCTGAATACGTTGCCATGTTTTAAACGTCAATGGCCATGGCTGACGGAATAATTTGTTGACAGGATTGGCACGAAGTAGCAGTGCTACGGATATCAGTATCAATTTCAAGCCACCAGAATAATTTTCTGGCCCACGGTTTTCATATTTTAATATCTAAGTGCCCCGAATGCAAATCTTCGAGAATTTGTTTGCGAAGCGAAACAGGAATAACAATACGATCATTTCTGCAAAACAGACATTCGGATGTTAAACATAATTCATCACGACGCTGATATTATACTACAAATATGTATTGGAAGTGGCTTAGCAACCTCATTTTACTGCAGCCATTATCGGACGATCAGACATCCTTGTGGGCGAAAAACCATCAAATGCCGACTCGAGAGGAGTCGGCCTAACAGAAATTCTGCACTCCAATAACGCCCTTTCCCGCACCCCGTCCATTGCTGAGAAAAAATACTACAAATGCCTCTACACAAACGCTGTCTGAGCAACAGAATCGATCAACCGCGTTCAGTTTTTCTGAAATGCTCACTAGACATCATGGCCGTAACGGAAACGTGGCTACAAACTCACCAAACAAATAGTAAGCTAGAATTAATTGGCATGTCACTTATTCGCCATGACCGTGGAACGAGTGGAGGAGGAGTAGCATTTTATTCAAAACTAAACCTTCTGTGCTGTGAGTTTACGGATCCGATATCGTGTTACGGGATACAGCCTGGTGCTAACTCTGATTAGCCAATGGCGAAGACATGGTTTCGAGAGTAGTATATCACCCACAGTCAGCACCGGAAACGTACAATCTGGCCCTACTCGACAAAATTCGCATGGTTACTTCCAGATTCACGTTTGAATTTTTAATTATGGGTGACTTCAATTTAAAGAATCTGTTAAGCAGTATCATTCACCCTGAACACTCCCTAGAACGTACAGCGAGTTGTTGGACAATATTCCTCTTTGTAACCACATTGTATATAATACCCAATACCGTGAACAGATGTACCATTAACTCCTAGATATTGTTCTGACAATAAATGAACACGACATTGATAACGTTGCTCACGAAAGACGACCTGGAGTAAGTGATCACGTCGTCATCCAGTTGGACGATCTCCTTCAAGCTGTAAGAATAAAATGATGTCCGTAAACAGTTAGACGTATCAATACTATGGCTCTGAGTGATGCTCTTTAAAACCCCATTAACTGCCAACGAGAAACCTGAAACCTACACAGTATTGGGTATGGCTAATATCACATCTGAAAAATTCAATCGAAGTGAACATGAACCAGCGTAGATATATCATTGCAAATCAACTAATGCGCGTTACACCACGAAGCGCACATGGGTGCCAATACAGCACGGAACTGAAATGAACGCGGGATAGCAGGCGATGGGAATTGAAAGTTGGGTAGCACGGAATGCAATCCGAGACAACGGCGGACACCAATAGAGTGAGAGCGAAAACCCCGGGGACAGTCAAACACTCAAATCACGAACAACTATGATCAAACGAAACCACGAGAAATATGATCAGTAATCAGCAAAATAATATAGAGATATCAAAAAATCAATGACGAAAACAAAAAAGAGTAGAGTGCATACAAATATGTACAGATGTATATGTGGCAAAATCAAACGACGAAAACCTTCTTCGAAGGTCTAACAGCAAATACCGCTAGATGAATCGGAGCTAGTCCCCTCGACTTGTCTTGTTTTAAGCGATTCAAAATGCCTTTCAACAGTTCGATTCGCAATTCCGGTTCACAACAGGAAAGTAGTTTATAGCGACATTTCTCCCTCAACGGTAGAACAGCCACCAGCCACCAAACCCATGCAGGTGCTCCATTCTCAGATGGCTCCGAAGGGGCACTGTCAAAGCTGGGCAGCCCACCGAAGAAAGGCACCAGCGAAGCCCGAGTGGTGCATGGAAGTTCTGACAACCAGGTCGATGCCATCGCATGCACTTCGGCACATGTAGCGCCGTAGCCTATGCGACAGTGAAAAATGCAAACTCAAAAACAAATAGACAAAAGTAATTTCACGTGTTAGGTGATAGATAATGATCAACGGAAAGCGAGGATTCACACAAAGTGACGCACAGTCAAATAATGTGATTTCATACAGCATACAAGGAGAGAAAAACTCGCGTGAGCACTATAATTATTCTTAATAACAAATGTCGAACTAGACTTAGCGTAGCAACGAAATCTCAATTTGTGGTCGGTGATGGTTTTAGCAGAATTAAATACGGACTACATTAAACAAATTCAAATCTCATCTGGTAGTCAACTAGTACGGCTGTGAGGCTTATTCACGTTTACAAAGCTAAAATGTAGGTTTAATTTGCTTTTCGCTA
The DNA here is from genome assembly GCA_013407085.1 of Atriophallophorus winterbourni. NCBI lineage: Eukaryota > Metazoa > Platyhelminthes > Trematoda > Plagiorchiida > Microphallidae > Atriophallophorus > Atriophallophorus winterbourni. Next base: position 27,009 of record JACCGJ010019158.1, on the reverse strand, counting down.
GTGCAACCAAACGATGACCTATCCAAAAATGTGAGACGAAATGCTCAAGTGTAAACATATTTTCAGATAAAATCCAATTTGTAACAACGCGTCCTTACTGCGAACAGTTTCGCGGCACTTTCACGTTCGTCGAATCAAAAACGATCGATTCAACTGTTAGGATTACGTAAGCGCGGTTATCCAACACTGTCAACAAAGTATTCTAATTTAAGCGGTGAACGATTACGTAATGCCACGCACCAATGACCTTCAAAGGTATGCCAGTGCACCGGGTGTGGCGGTGAAAAAACCCACATGTTTGCCATGTAAAGTTATATAAGAGGTATGCTGGTATGTACGTTTGTACGATTACATAATTCAAGCAAGTTTGTCTTACACATAAAGACACAACACATTACATTATATAATGAGAGGATGAATGACTTAGTGTTAGAGTGAAATTTAAAAATGCTGTGAACAGAGCACAAAACCTCTCAGGACGACCTTAAGCATACCAGAAATGAAGTCGAAGAAATTCTAGTAGGATTGGTTATGAGGATGGCGAATACACAAGAAGGAAACAAATTAGTGACCACGAAAAAACTAATAAAGTTAAGAATAACCGCGTAAGTATAGGCGAATGGTTGGCAAGCATTTGACTTTAGGGTGGCAGATGTCAAGAGTGATAAATAAACACATCATCCGTTGTAAAAACACCATCCAAGCAATTGATGATAGTGACAAGCATGATACAAAACATGGAATCAAACGAAAACAGATTCAACGCGTGGCATTGTTGAATAAGGCTGGCACGACCATCCCATGACCGGTTTCGTGCACGCAAATGAGGATTTTTGTTCAATTCTATTGATTTTATCCCATCTACATGGGTGTGGGCACACGTGATTGAACAGGTTGGTCGCACCAGCCTTATCCAACAGTGGTTTTGCAAGCTCAACGTGTTTTCCATCATGTTTCATGTTTCAAGCACCAGGATGCCGATCCTCATGAGTGCAGACAGCAGGAGACCGGTCGTGGTGTGTGTGTGTGTGTGTGGTGAAAATGCATGCAAATAAAGATTTTTGTCCAAGCACTGATTTAGTTTCCGTACAAGCAAGCAATAAATCGTCGAGATATTGATCTCGTGTGACAGCTTGGAAACAAGTCAGGAAAGAGAATAACACATTTTATTTGCACTTAAAAGGTCAATTCCGCTGGAGAACATAGGAATAGTTCATTTGGGATTAAAGGCGAATTACTCAAAACGCGTCCCGTTGTAAAGATGTCAGAGAATCAGATAGGGTTACAAACTGCGTCAAATGGTCCAAAATGGAAGCAAGGTTGATTGAGAACGTAATGGTTTTCGCAGTTGAACAAGTAAAAACAAACGGGGGCGATCCCTCAGTGCTTCATTTGCCTCCGTTAGCGGAGACTGTAGAGGTTTGCTAAAGGTCATTCGCACCATTGTGCAGTACTTACGTATTGCGTGTTATATTGACCTACCACTGGTATCAAGCTACACGCGGAAACACGCTGGAGTCTCACCGCCATTTTACGTTGAATGTATTATAACTTACTTCATTTTACCAACCTGCAGTAGAGGATTGTGCGGCACATTACCCCGTATGATGCTTGCAATAACATACGTACATTCGGACAATGCAGACTCAGAGCTTATCAAGCCTGTCCGTCATGAAGTCAGTTAGGTGAGGCTGATAGTCTTAATGGATATAGAGACCCTGGGACTAGGGTTGAAAAGTGATAACGGGAGTTACAAATAATCCAGAACAATGTGATCTCGACCGAGGTACAAGATCTATAGTAACATGGGTACAAATAAATCGGATCACGAGAGACGAAAGCTTGGAGTCATCAAGCCAATAGATATCTGAAGAGAATCAACCTACTCTCGGTAGATTCTTCCTTGACCGGGAGATCGGAGTAGAAAGCGAAGCGGATTGTGACGCATCCATTGACAGTACGGGCGCTCAAGACTCGTATTCGAGAACAACCCCGCGTATCAATCAGCAAGCGACCATCGGGTAAGGTATCACAGGTATTGATTCGTAAAATAACTCCAATCTAATATGAAATAAAATGACAGAAAGGATGTTTGGTGTATCTGAATAAGTAATTTAACGTTTTAAAAGTCCAAAAATCAAATACTTTACAGTAATCATAGATGAAAAAATATAGGGCATGCATAAAACAACACCGTTGTTTTGTCAACAGGGAAAGTCTGCTTATGAATTGAGGTGTGAGGTTGGAATTGGTCAACATATAGTGTCAAGTTCAGCCTTGAACATGCTCAGGCTTGATGCACAAATGATATGTGGGGGCAGAGAGTTCCATATAAAACAAACTCGGACAGCGAAGAACCTGCATCATTTGATCTAGCGTGCGGAATAATTAACTTGTAGTCATGAGATCTGCTACCACATGCTTCTTGCCGATGAAACAGGTGTTCAAGCGGGTGATCCACTGTATGCAGAATGTTGAACAGCAGGATCGAGTCACCCCTGAGACGACGGTACGAAAAGTCAAAGAGGTTCAGAGTTGCAATCCTCTCCTCGTATTGCCTGTTGTATAGTCTGCTCACCAGTTTCGTAGCGCGGTAGTATACGCGTTGCAGCAAGGTCACGTCCTTTTGTAATCATGGTGACAATGCTTGAACAGCATACTCCATTGTTTGTCTGATAAAGGGTGTTAATTATCCGCGGGAGTACCTGCTTTGTGAAACTACCAAAGATCTTTCTGAGTAGTGCTGAGGTTCGACAGGATGTTTTGTATACCACAGAAAACTGCCTTGAAGACTTCAAGTTTTCTCCTAATCCACACATCCAGGTCTTTCTTTTCCCTAATCCACGAAAGTTGCTGAGATCCCAGAGAGTATGCGAATTCGAAGGATTTACCGACGTTTAACATTTTACATTTTTTCATGTTGAATGGTAGGCAGTTTCGTATTGACCACGTACGAAGAGTTTCGAGATCATTTTGCAGAATTTGGCAATCATCTATGGTGCGTACGATAGTTAAAACTTTGATGTCATCCGCAAATAAAATGATTTTGCTGTGAACGATTTCAGCTATATCGTTCGCGCACAAGAGGAAGAGTATTGGCCCCAGGACTGCGCCTTGAGGTACGCCACTGATGATTCTATCAGTCAAGTATTCCTGTATCCAGGCCAATAATCTGCCGCCCACGCCGAGCTGCTCCAATTTCTGTAGCAGTATGCTTTGGTCAACATCGTCAAAAGCTTTAGACATATCCAAGTAACAAGCACAGATAGGGTATCCATTATCCACGGCTCGGGTTCAGTTACTGAGACTTATAAGAAGATTGGTGAGGGAGGAGTGTCTTTTCATTAAATCCGCGCTGTGCGATAGAAAGAAGCTTATTTTGTTCCAAATGTTTGATAAGTTCGCGAGCTACAAATCGTTAGAGAAGTTCAGAGACCACTGACAACAATGTGACTGGTCTGTAGTTAGGCACATTGGATCGGTTCCCGCCTTTGTATATCGGAGTGATTAAGCCACTTTTCCCGTAAGTAGGACCTTGCTACAACTCAGTGACAGGTAGAAAATGTCAGAGAGTGGTGAAAATAGAGGATGAGGGCATTGTTATAGGAGGAACGGTGTTATTTCATCAGCACCGGACGATTTTTTGACCTTAACCCGAGTAGACTCACCAAGACACTCTCGGGGTTCACATCGATTTCATGTATTGTGATCTGAATGCAGGCGTAACACAACATAAGCGTTCATTAGGGTAGAACACTCTAGAGTAAAATTGAGCTAGTTCGTTGGCGGCTTCGAGAACAGTGGATGTAGATCCAGTCATAGTAAGTAAAGCGGAGACGCCTGGCTTTACTCTGGCCTTACTGTCCACGATCTGGAAAAGGAGCTTCGGATTTCGTTAAATTTTATCCACAATATTGATTTAATACTCTTCTTTATCCTCCTGGACAAGTTTAGTAACTTTGTCCCTCGACAAACGGCAGGATTCCCAAGATTCAGATGTTGCTTGCAGTATGCGGCTTCTCCACAGACAGTTTCTCACCTTTTTCCATTTCAGCGTTCGACTTGGGATCACGAATTTGAATCCCTTTTTCAGATTTTTAATCATATTTAGAGTGGATTTCTATTTTCGGTTGATTTTCTGAAGTATCGATCACCAGCATTGTTGGACATCAGAGTTAATCGGTGCCCAGTCGGTACCCTCTTGAAGTGCCATTGATAATGCAACCGTATCGATGTTTCTTATCAATTTATGAGCATCACTAGCTTTTTTCGATTCAGATATATAGTCGAAAACGATGACTACATGATAACTCTTTCCATGTGGTGCTTCATAGCGGTTATTCTCGATGAAATTTCCCCCACTTGTCAGAATAAGATCTAGTAAGTACGGTGTGTTTGTGCCTCTGAAGCGCGTTCTGCTTGATATGTGGTTAAATAAAGGAATTTCGTTGAACATTTCGTAGAATAGACGATCAAAAGAATTCACCGGTGGAATCCCACTTTGTAGTAAATTCGGGAGATTAAAGTCACCCATGATCCGCACATTGTTTTGATATCTGGAAACAACCAGCTGAGTTTTCTCAAGTAAACTAGCATTGTATGCTTCGTCTGCTGACAGTGGTCGGTAAATCACAGTAACAACACAGTTTTCACCTGTTGCTAATTCAAGTGATTACCAAAGTGTATTGTCCAGTATCAAATCATTATCTGTGATTTCGCTGAACGTGAGGTGTTGATCATAGTAAATAGCAACACCTCCTCCACGGTCCACAGTATCACGATGAAAAAGAAACATGTTTGAAATGGAAATTTCCTTTTCAGCTAATTGAACTAGGTTTCCGTTACGGCTGTTATGAGTGGTGAATATTTTTGACGAAGCTCGATTATCTCAGGAAACTTATTTATCAAGCATTGTGCGTTTGTGTACAAACATTTGATGTTTGATCTGGATAAGTATATGGATAAGAGTATGTGCCAAAGATGAGGGGGCTTGTGTTAATGGGAATATTATATCACCGACTCCGATAGAGTCGGTCGAAATCCGTTTTTTGGATCAGGATTCCCGGCATCGCTATGCTCAGTACCAAGAAATTCGGCGAATTCCGCGATATCGTCGGTTTTCAGATGTTAACTGATCATTTAAAAGGAAGTTAGAAACAAATTCAGGAAGTTGACCAGCAGGAGTTGACGATGGATATTAACTGTGCGCTCATCATACGTGACAGTAAAAATAGTATTTCAAAAATAATGAAACATTTGCGCGTTGTGTTCTTAGAATTTCATTATAACTAACACGCTGCTCTGCCAACTCTCTCTCTCTTTATAACATTGTATGCATGATTTTACGCGTCAATTAAACCATGAGAATTAGATGTCGTATTCCAGCTGCATTTCTTTTTGGCAATTATCCATTCACTGGGTCACACAACAATAATTTATTATCACACGATATTACTAAAACACTCTTTGAATATAAAGATGAACAGGTGACAGAAAAACGGCAACTGACTTCCGACAAACCGCCTGGCCCGGTACCGGAGATGAAAACCCCGAAACGACGAGCCCCGGTGTTGATAGCGCGCCGGACCATTGTTCGGTGTTGTGGTTCGTATATATGCAACGGGCACGGAATCCCAGGAAACGCCAAACAACATACCATGACGGGCAGTTCCAAATCGGCATCAAGACCAACTCTGAGAAATTGAAATAACATTGGTAAACATCTTTCCTAAAAGACCCCGTCTGAATTCTAAAAAAATACACCGTTCACTTGTATCTTACATACGACGATAGCTAGTCTTCCGAACTATTTTTCTGTGGTGGTCTGGGCTATCGATACTGGTTGCAAATGCGGAAACAAGGTGTGAACATGTAAGCCACTGTCGGATGAGGCTGACATGACCAACCTGGTCAATCACATGTAGGTCGTGTAAGCCTTATCCCATAACGGATAACACGTTCATACTGAACCTGATCTCACTGCCTCCATCTGATGACGGCAAACAGCCAGAAACCAGTAGTGGTGTGTGAGGGATGGGGATATGAGCACCACAATACAAAGTTCATAAGTAATTTCAAGTTCATTTCTATGTTCTGTGATTGTGAGACGAACATGTTGTCCACCGCGTGTGAAGTAAACGATAAAGGGTCGACCATTGGATTCGTAAGACCGACGAGTTTGTGGATGCCGTATCAGACTGTGGTCCACGGTAAAGTAGATAAACTGGTATATATTAGGATCTAAATGCTACGTTCTATCTGAACAGGATGTGAATAATATCACGGCCCGTGGGGTGCAAGAAAAGTATTGAGTGATTTACAATGATAGCAATAGACCGACATCAATGGATAGAGTGTGTGATTTCTACTTAGCTCTGAATCGCATTTGTACATTGGGATTATATAATCATCAGGGATAGCGTTACACCGGTAGCGTCTACAGAACGCTTAACTGCAACACAACCATGATAAAAAACCTTAAAGGAAAGGGTGGGACTTAAGAAATTACAGAATCTATAGAAAAGTAAGCGGAAACAAACTGGGATGAGGTGCCAACACATCGAATGGAACATGCATTCATTCCAACTTCAGAGGCGTGTATAGCGACATCAGCATGAAACCTCTCTCGCCGGTTTCAATGTGATACATCGTAGCAAGCGTTCCGCTACACTCTACTCGACAACATAAGATTAAACAAACACTCCAAGAAGGTATTTAGTGCAAAACCGCCATTAAACACGGTTTTCAGACATATCATGAAGCGTAACTAATCACTGCGATATCGGATCGAAGAGTACCCAGCACATGAGACGAGCTGCGCACTTTAGAAAGGTTACTAGTGGGGTCTTCAGGTACCTAGGCCACGTAACGGTTTGCCCACCACGAGTTGTATGTAAATTGAGGAGTGGTGTCGCGAAAAGAACCCGTTTGAGAAATCGGTAGTCGGGCCTCCGTAAAACGTGACCCAACCAGCGTAAACTGTGCCGGTCGATATGCTTCTCAATATCAACATAACTGTCGAAGAGCTTATTTCGGAGAGCATCTTTATTGTGTTTAAATGAGAAAGAAGCTCGTTGCTTCTTTTCCTCATTGTTGTCTAATGTATATGCGTATTTTCGTCAAAACAGTTCGAATATATTCACTATATTTTCTTGATATTCACACCTAATGAAAAACACCTTTCAAGTCAAACAGCCGACAACGTGGTGTAGAATTGATGCCAATAGGGCTCCGAGTCCAACAGTTGTATGTATGTAGGAAAGCACAAGCCTGATCCAGACAAAGCGCCGCGCAGTCATAGACTGCACGTGGGTTAAAATACAGATAGGTGAATAAAAAACTGAAATGACAGTGAGACTTCAGCAGGTATCCGCATGCAGTTCAATACCGGTGGTAAATCACTTTAGCACAATGTTAGCCACACAGCAAAGAAGTCCGGCACAATTGGACATCGGTGCATAAACTTTAGTATTTAATAACGTTTTATCAAAAGTCAGTTGTTCTCTTGTGATGATCGATAAGCTTCACCGAACGCAAAATCGGACCATCTCATGTGCTAAACTAGGCGGTAGGTTCGGTCTCGAAAATTACCGCACAAACAACGATGAATCCATGCACACAGTTTAGTCTGCAATAAGATAAATGAAAGTGGAAGCACAACAATAAAGTGAAAAGTGGGTGATGTGAAGTGTTTATTGAAAAACACCGAAAAGATCGATCGGCAATGAAATCTGAAGGTACGCATTTTGATTTCATTTTTATTATATGATAGGAAACGAAATGAAAGTGGCGCTCAGTCATAAACGAACTAAGATAACGTGAGATCTAAACAGAAACAGATAATAATAAAAATAATAATAGATATAATCAGTGATAATCAATTCAGTGTGGTGTTACCTACATGGTATTGTACAATTGCACATCCGCGTTTCATCTAATGAGTTTAGCTACATCCATGTGCGTGGGTTCATGTGATTGAACAGGTTAACTGTGCCAACCTTAGCCAACAGTGGATTACAAGTCCAAACCTTGTTAAACATTTCTCAGCTGTTTGAAGGCATGCGGATCCTAATCCTACTACCTCTACCTGGTGAGTGCGAAGAGCACGAAACTGGTTCTGATGTGTGTGAGAAGGAAATGCATGCGAATATGGATTTTGCTTAAAGCTGGTATTTGTTATGACAATGGAGACATCGAGTTGCTATGGTCAACGTGGGTGATTGACTGAAAAAAGTTGTGATTTTAGACCTGGTAAAACACTGTTTTGGGCACCGCCCAAGTTTGATGTTTTTCTACAACCTACCAGCCCAACTAGCCTACAAACCCCACAAGCAGTTTCGTGCTGTTTGCATAGAAAGTAGACATAAAAAGATCAGGGTTATGTTAACCGTGATGGCTCGCTACCAAAACTCCTGCATGCGAAAATTTGCTGAGCTAAAATATTCGATTTCTCTGATTACTTAACCTGTCATGCAAACGAACAAACGATGGAGCGCTTTCTATACCTGGATTACATAGAATGTTCACCTTACTACGACAACGTCGCCTACAATGGCTCGGTCATACGTAGAGAATAGAAAATGGTAATTTTCCAAAAGATCTTTCTATGGTTAATTGGAATCAGGAAGTCGAACATTGGCGGACCGCAGGTGCGGTACAAAGACACCAGCGAAAGATAAATGAAAGCTATTGACATTGGCCGTACGAGGTCGGAACAACTTGCACTTAACCGTTCACTTTGAAGGGACTGTGTTATCTCCAAGATGGGGATGAGCAGATGCCGCTCACGCCTGCTGAATTCAGGTCACACAGGTAGCGTGTAAATACTTTTCGGTAAAGCACTGCCTACCGCTACGAAAACGATTGTTCCTCTCGAATAGGAGTGTTTAGTGATATGAAAAGCTGGGGAGCATGAAATCTTCATGCACTGGTGATGTACATCACTGATCGACATCGACCGAAGGAGGACAATAACAATGGCAAACACACAACATGCTGCAAGGTACATAGCAATGCCCGTAATCAGTGAACGGCAGCAACACCAGCAAAACAAGATGATATGATGTATTGCGGTGCTCACATCCCTAACACTTACACTCCGCAACCAGTTTCTGGCTGTTTGCGTCATTAGGTGGAGACAGCAAGACTAGGTTCAATTAGCCTTGAAACAGTGGTTAGGCGGTAAATAAAGTTATACTTGCATGCCACTGATAAATAGAGTTCGTAAGATGAACCACCATGTTCAAATAAAGAATCATATTGTCATTCTTAGTCAAGCGCTCAAGACGATATGAGCTTAAAAAATTCGAAACTTGTCAACATCAACCTTAGCAGTGATTATGAGAAAACTAAACACGGAAAAAATAATCACGTACATACGATTAGCACAAGCTTTTACCTGGATAAGGACAAGTTTTCTTGTTGTTCAAGCCTTTGTCGTTCTTCAAATTCTTCACGGAACAATAAACGGATGAGTTTCCAAATTGCGATGCAATGATCTCGGTTTGACGCTGACGCAAACTGAGGAAAACAATTTTATCGGGGCGGAGATAAGGTATCAACTACGCCGTGACGTGAAAAATGCGAGTGGGAAAACAGCTTGTGATAAACAAAGTTTGAAACCGGTTATAAACTGACTCATACCAAATACGGGTATACTGGGTAAGCCAACAACAACGCATTATCAATACAAACTAAATCGAATACGAACGGCGTGCAGATGGAAGGGGAGCAACGAAGACAAACATGTACCACATGTTTGCGAATTCGAGGATAAATCCTCATTTGCAAATTGAAATTTAGCTTTCATGTGGGGACTATGCTAAGTCCCACAATCGGTGCAATGCGCACCGGTAACTGTTTGGAATGTACAAAACTATAAAGATAAAACAGCCGATTTGGAATAGACTTATCGTACTTAAAGTAAAGTTACAACCTTATAGAAGGCTAAAGCATCGCGCAGTCTAAAAAAATATACAGGTCTTTTATAAGCGCCTTGAGTGCTTGACCAAGAATCACTTTGTGATTCTGTATTTGAACATCGTGGTTCTTTGTAAGAACCCTATCTAACAGTGGCATACAAGTATACCTTTTTATTTACCACTATACCACTGTTTCAAAGCTCACTGAACCTGGTCTTACTGCCTCCACCTGATAACGGCAAACAGCCAAAAACCGGTAGTGGTGTGTAAGGGATGGGAATGTGAGCACCAAAATATAAGGATTTAATTTCATTTTGCAAAAGCCATTCGTGTCGAAGATTGGCCGTCAGCCCATTTATATCAATCTACTCAAGCTGACGCAGAGCACTCGTAGAAATGACCGTTCACGAAACGTGTTCCAAATAAAAGATACCACGTCGATTTTTAACTTACTGGAGATTTGTGAACTCACATCGCATTGCTTACAAACGTTTACTAATAATAATAATAAAGACACTGATGTTTACTAATAAAAAACTCAAAAAAATTGTTGCAATACCTGAGATAAATCAGCATTGCAGAGAGGACAATTAAGTCTGTAATCCAGGGATTGTTCGATACATTCTCGACAGAATGTGTGCCCACAAGGAAGACCGACAGGGTGGAAGAGAAGCCTACTAATGTGAAGTTATATTATGGCGCTTACCTGAGGCACAATGCACATTGAAAATCATCACGAATAGTCACCAGTAAGTCTTGGTGCAAAAGATAACTAATGATGGCAAAAAATTTACCTTGAGGGAGGTCATTATCACTAGTCGACAACGGAGTGGAACGTGGAAGTCTGTATAGAGCACCCGCATCGAATGGTTCTAATGTAGAATAAGGTGGAAACTGCATCCAAGGTGCAATGCACACTGAGGAACGCAAAGAATCTGGTAATTCCTAAAAACAATGAGTTAATATGATGTCAAAAATGAAAACTCAACTGTCAGCACGCTGTTTATGGCTTTAGAGCTGCTTAGACAAAGTTCAACTATTCGCTTCCAATCTTCAATATCTGAAGGCGTTATGACATCTTCTAATGTCTGCAGGTAATAGTGATATAAGAAAATACCTGGCGAATTTCTTTTAATAAACACTCGGCGTTGGGATATATGGTGAAACATTTGAAAAAATTTTCCAAAGCTTCACGCCTCCTGTTCAAACGACTCAAAGTTCGACCCCGGAGACAATGAAACTGGAGATAATTGAATAAACATTATTTTCTAAACTTACTTTGGGCCAATTGGGATATAATTTTAAAGCATAGTCCAGAATATCTAGAGCTTCACAGTAATTTGAAGTCAGAAAGAAAACATCTGCTTTGGCTTGTAGACAACGATAATCATTTGGGTCTAAATATTATCCACGTAGTGAAAACATTAACAACACATACACGTATGAAGTAGCTGATCATAGATGGAGGATGCCTCGGAATAATGACCTTGTGATACCAGATTGGCGGCATTATCCAGTTGTTCAAAAAGCGGTGCCGTTTCAGGGCACAAATGTTTAACAGCTGTGTTTATTAGCAACGAGTCAGAGAGTTCTCCGGAAGTGACGCAAGAATTACACGAGTGACAAGAGAAATTAGAATCCACACATTTTCGACAAAATGAATGACCACAAAAGAGAACGATTGGATGGTAATATAAATTGTTGCAAAGAAAACAAGTTAACGCGCTTCTGCAAGAGTTATTGCCTTCGACCACGGTTCGATTGAGAAGCGATGAGGTAGTTCGTCGCGAATTATGCAGTGTGGAGCAAAGCTGCATTAATTTAGACAGCACCAATGAAGCCTGGTTTCCGAAAGAGCCTTCATTTTCATACAGTTTTGCGAAGGCGCCAAACGATAAGGCGAAACAGGGTGCATTTAAAAACGCCTCGGTGATTTTCACTAAATCATTGCCGAAATCCGAATCAATGGTACCCATGGGAAAGAATTGTAAGCGTGCTAGATAAAAATGAAATAAATAAAACAATGACACCATGTGACGCAAAAACTATGTGCGGTAAAATGTTATTCTTTAGGTATCCTTTTTTGTTCAGAAACGTGACTCAGTGCAAACAACAAAACACAAAATAAACGTCAGAAAAATAACATAGGTATTTGGTTACGCAATCACCTAAGATTAAATTAATTCTTTGTAAAAAGCACCAAAATAATTTCTTGCTTTGAAGGTACTGAAATTTTTTTTACTCACTACGGGCTGTATCAAATGCAGGCAATTATTACAATACTTAGATGAGTGTAAAGGGTGACACTACCTGCACCATACACAGGAAAAAATAGCATCATTTCCTTTATTTTTCCTATATGAGTTACTAATTTTCTAAGGTCTACTACATGATAGTGCTTCAAATACAATAGGATTTCATGCAGAGTAACAGTATTTATTTGGTCTGCCATTGTTTATTATGCTGAACTGGCAAATTTTATCTGGAATCCGTACAGAACGAATGCTATTTCAAGCGCAATATGCATCCGTTGGTGTGATTGAAAGAAAGTACAATGTTGGTGTAAGTGAAAAGTTATGTGGAAAGAATTAAATTACGGTATAGATGGGGTTTAACGGATCTTATAATAAGAAAGGTCGCAAGTATGTATGTAAGAAATTACAAGCAATCAGGTAGTTCCGCAAAGGCAACGAGAAACACTCGGGTTAGCCAGGCTTAGGCGGATATACAAGAAATTGTTAATAACAATAAGACTGCAGCGTGCTGTAATGGCAGTCTCTAAGCTAAAATCATGGGCTTCAACAGATGAGTTATCAAATCACAAGACCTGATCCTGGCAAAGCGCCTCATATGATACGATGGTATGAAAGCACAAGCCTGATCCAGGCAAAGTGCCGCACAGTCAGAGACAGCACGTGAGCTGATATACTGTCATGTTGCCCAGGTCTAGACAGACATGGCAAAAGAGATAGAAAGAAAATAGAAATGGTAGTTAGAATCCAGCGTGTTTCAGCATGCAGCTCACTACCGGTGGCCAATCAATTTAGCGCCTCATAGTGAGAAACTGCGCGTGGGCTAAGATACCGTCGGGTGCCCAGGCCTAGAGATATATAAGGGAGAATTGCAGCGAAATTCAAGCATTTCCGCATGCAAATAAGCAGCGTTTGTTAATCAACTTAGCATGGTGTTATCTGTGCTGTACAAAAGTTCTGCACAATTTCAGCTTCGTGCACAAACAAGTGAAGATTCGCCCATTTTTAAAAATTGATCATTACAAAACAGAGCTCTTAGCCTAACAAAGTGCGAAATATGCAAACACATGTACTAAACAGTTTTTTTTACAACATCAGTGCATGCGATCGTGTACGAACATAAACAATTACGATGCACAAAATAGACCACAGTGGAACCACTGAATTCGGTTTGCAACCACATCGCGTAAGGTTTACAACCACATGTTAAGCAGATCTCCTGAACCATTCAAAACCAATCGCGATGCTTTGACTCAATGACCGAAGCAAAAAGTCATGGTGAATTGCAAGCGATATGATGAGTAAAAGAGGTTGCTTACATGTGTTGTCAATGCTTGTAACAATAATGTTTGTTAGCCATTCCTGACCCCACTCATCAGAAATGATGAGGCAATAGCTCTTTCACACTGACCTGTGATTACTATTGGATAATATTATGTTTGATGGATAAAATCAAAAAGCTGATCTAGAAAAAGTGTAGTATCCATAGGCCGCACATGGACCAAGATACTGATAGACCTTGATAGATAAAGAGAGAACAAAGACAATAAATAGTAATTCGAGATAAATAAATTAAATGTCTAATTACTCTGCACGTTTACTTTACGGTACTTTGACCATTTGTGGTGCATTTTACTCCAGAATAGAGCTCAGCCTTTTGCCAAACAGCTATTTTAACGTAAACTAGACCAGTTCTGAAGGGAAGAATTATCTGGCATACTTAAGTACAGCCTAATCTAATACTTTACTTTTGTGCGACTATCTCCTCCTGGAGGATGAGTCGGCTTCAAAGAAGATTCTTGGGAATTCGGGTACAAAGCGGCGTCCCCAGCACCACTCGGCGTTTGTTCGAGTCAGCTTCTCTAGCCTTTGCACAACCAAGTGCGACTTGCAAGGTAGCAGGGAGTTGCCAGATAGAGGTGGTCTACAAGACTCTGTTCCAGGTTTTTCCTCAGGGTTTTCTCCCGAAGCCTTTCCCGCGATCGGGTGTCCCACAAGGCAGCGGAGGTTTAAAATTAGGGTTTTCCTACCTTAGATGAAATGCCCTCCCGGGCTAACGAGCTACATCTGCCCGAAGCAAACTGGTTTTCAGGCGCCAGTCACTCGCCCTCGCCCCTTCTTCTGTTGGTAGAAGCAGTTCCGCCGGGCTCTGAGAGCCACTCGTGCTGGCCTGATAACCACGTTGTTTGGTTGGTGACTGCAGTTTTTGCTTGTGCACCTTACGATATCCTTAGATAAGACAAGAAGCAGTAACCTTTGATGCGGCAAGTCATTATTGGATTTTTGTGGCTTTTTATAGGGAGAACGCTTGCCAGGCAAAAACCCAGGAGATCCTCAGAAACCACCGCCGAACCTTTCGCTGAGCCCGGAGAACCGAGCCCACCTAGCTGGCACCAAAGTCGAGGTATTTCGGCAAGCCTTGCGTGTGATTTCAATTCTTCTTTTACGATGATATAAAACAAAGAAGTTATGATACAGAATAAATTACATTGTCACCACTGGCTACGGCCTACAGTCATAACACGCATGTTTTTCAACCAGCTGTCAGGCTAATTCTTTGGACCTAACTCAGGTATACGAATAAATTCCGAATGAATCTAGCGAGGCAGCAATCTTAATCTTGATGTGCCAAGCAATTGACTGGAAACCCGACTGAAAATATGTTAGCCGTTAATATGTGCTGCGAAAAGCTCGACCGACAAGCCGTAGTATTCTTATAGCGCGTCCAATCCACCGCACACAAACGAGAATCAGCATTTTTCAATTTGTCGCATTGGGTCTGCCAACTATCGTCTATATAACTTACTATCAGCTTCATTGACGTCTCGAATAACGACAACTCACGCGCGTTAATCGGAAGCAATGTCGTTACATAAACGCGATACACCTTCGCACGCCATAGACGGTACGCAGTTTCATGACATCTACATCTTATTTTACAGCTGACAGCTGGGATTCATTGCACTACCGTGTAGCCGACGCCAAGTACAAGCGGGCTTAGGGTCGAAGACCAGTTTCTTCGGCGCTGGCCAAACCTCTGCATTCTTTGCCGTTGGATGTAGTACATTGCATGAAGCATAAGCTTGATCCAGGCAAAGTGCCGAACAGTCATATACTGCACGAGGGTTAAAATACTGTCAGATTGCCCAAACCTAAAAAAATATGAGAAAAATAGAATAAATGTAAATGGAGAGCGAAGGTATTCCGCTGCATCGGGTAAGAACGGCAGCGTTAGATACCCGGTTAGTATCTCGGACGCCCCAGATTATCCTAAGACACCTAAGATTGAACACATCCAAAGACCGTACATTCTCTGTTCTCAACGGCCACGTCTCACATCCTTACAGTAGTGCAAGACGAATAGCTGCTTGTGAAACACGTATATAGGTTTTGAGACCGAACCCTGACGTGCACCAAAAGGTGATTTTTCACTGTCAGAACACACTATTAAGAAAATCAACCCATAACTTCACTTTATTCTTTGCTTGACCATTGATTAACATACTGGAACCGAGGTATTTGAAAACTTCTGCAGTACTTCTGTGCTGTGCAGCTAGCACAGTGCTGAATTGATTTACCGACGGCAATGGGCTAATGCAATAACACGCTGAAATCTCACTGTCATTTGTAATTCCATTTATCATGACTGTCTAGGTCTGGGCAAACTGGCAGTGTTAGCAAACGTGCAGCCAATGACCGTGTGACGCTTTGAATGGCTCCCAGCGTGTGCTTTTATACATACGTAAATATTCCAGGACCGGAACATATTCAATGGGACAGCCTTGGACATTTAATTGCTCGTTGCTTGGTGGCTATCAAACGTACGGGATAAGGCTGACCGTCGTCTGATTTGCGCTAAAGTTCGTACATTAAATGCCGCTAAATGGTAGATGCGAGCGAAAGAGCACTCTGGTGGTATTAAAAGCAGGTGATGTAGTCCATGGAGCTAAACATGGATGACTTTATGAACAAACCTCACTTGCCCGGGCTATTAAGTATGTATGTATGAAATCACAAGCCTGATCCACGCAAAGTGCCGCACAGCTAATGACTGCCCGTGGGCGAAGATACTGTCAGATTGCCTAGGCCGAGACAGATATGGGAAAGGAAAATAGCTTGGTAATGAAACTCCAGCGTGTATTCGCATGCAGCTCACAACCGGTTGCCAATCAATTTAGCAAGGGTTTAGCCGCACAGCACAAAAGTACTGCACGATTGTAAATCCGTCTCACAAGGATTCGACCATATCATCTATCAAGAAGGTCTACCCAAAAATGGGATCGTCTCGTGCGGTAGTGCAAGCTATCTCTAACTTAGGGTTCTGAACCCACTACAAAGCAGCTCTGATCATTTGTGTTGATTAAGAGCATTTATTCGAACATAAAATTTGAATGATCTTTAACGGGGGATGCGAAAACTAGTCCAACACGTTTTTGTTCAAATTCAGATTTTATTCATAAGTAATATATGACGTTCGAAAAGCAGGACGGAAGCACACGACTGGTTTCGCGGTTATTGCCGCTCATCAGGTATTAGTATCAGTGACCTGATATTCGAACGCCGATCTGACTTTGTGCTAAACCCAATTATTTGCGAATTCGAAAATAAATCCACATTTGCAAATTGAAATTTAGCTTTCATGTGGGGACTAAGCTAAGTCCCAAAAGATTTTATAGCTACGCCCAGTCGAAAGGCAAAACCAGGGAAAGCATTGGAGAGTTAAAAGTAGAGGACGAAACTGTAGGTGACACCGACCTATCTTAGGCGACTGAATTCTTAAGGTTTTTCAGTAGCGTTCAACGGCATGATAATTCACCAAATGCACGGTCGGGGTTTCTTAGCTGTTCTTCAATGAGGCTGATGTGTGTGACGCATTTATCAATGTTCGCGTCAGCGAAGCTGAGGGCTGGATGGTATCCAATCAGTTATGCTGAAAAACCTCGCCCAAGTGCTGACCAGATCGTTCTGAAAGCCCTTCGATGTATTCTTCAACTGGGAGTGATTCATAGTGAGTGAAAAGAAGCCATAATAGTACTAATAAACAAGGGTGGTTGAAGGTCAACTCTAAGTAACTATAAACCTGCCAGCCTGACTAGCACCATCTCGAAAGTATTAGAAAATCTGTTGCGTGGCAAAATCTGTCAGCATCTCGGTCACCATTCTCTACTCAGTGTAACTTCTTCTTTTGGAACGAAAGCATAAGGGGTGATATCCCGTTTAAGCTTCTTAGCAAAATGAATTATGGTTGACTTCTGCTTACAAGACAAGTCCTGAGAGTAGAGGACCATTCTGATACACCAGTCAGGGGTTCGAGTCCCAACATATCAACAGATGTTGATCCAACGATCTATGGAATAGCCAAACAAATTGTAGGAACAAGAGCACATTCGGTAGCGAGCTCGCAGTACTCAGTTGAAGTATTTTGCAACTTATATCAATCCCCAGGGTCGCATGTCGCATGTACTTGAAAATTTTGAGCGGCTGCTAACCATTGAACATCTAGATACGAATGGAAAGACCCTTGGTGACGACGGAATTTCACCTGAGCTCATCAAATGCTGAATAGCAGCATTGTTACAGCCTCTTCACCATTTGCTTATACAGTGCTGGCAGGAGGAATGTGTCTCACAAGAGATGCACGACACAAATATCATCACGCTATTCAAGAATATGATAGAGGCGACTGCAACAATTACAGAGGTATCTCACTTCTGAATGTAGTACGCAAATTATTTGCTAAAGTCTTACAATCCGGCTACAAGCTTTGGCTGATAGAGTTTACTCTGAAACTCAATGTGGCTTTCGCAGGGAAAGATCAGCCATTGAGATGATCATCTCCCTGAGACAACTGCAAGAAATGTCGGCAACATCTTATGCTATTATATACTGTTTTTATTGATTTAACGAAGGCATTCGAATACGTCTGCAGGGAGGGTCTTTTCAAAAAGCTTGATCTGATAGACTGTCTCCCAAAACTGCTCAAACTCGTTATTTCGTTCCACTCAGGCATGAAGAACTCAGTCCATTTTAATAGTTTCAGTTCAGAAGCCCTTGAAATTCGCCGAGATGTCAAACGAGGGTGTGTTCTTGCTCCCACACTGTTCGGCATTTTCTTTGCTCTGCTTCTGAATCACGCTTTTAGGACGAGAACAGAAGGCATTAACCTACGTACGCGAAATGATGGCAAGCTTTTCAACCAGAACTGGTTGAGAACACACCAAGACACAGGCTGTGTTAATCCGTGAGCGGCTGTTTGAGGACGATGTAGCCATCATTACAAACTCCCAAGAACATCTCCAGTCAGTAATGGACTGTTTTTCGTCGACATGCAAAGACTGTGGGCTAACAATCAGCATGAGCAAGACCAAAGTCCTTGGCCAAAGGATTGTATCGCCTCCAATCATCACTGATGGAAACTGTCAACCAGAAAAAGTACATCACTTCACATATATTGGTTCAACAATTGCGGATAACCTCTCACTAGACACGGAGATTGATAAGCTGATTGGCAAATCAGCTGCCATTTGTCCCGATTAAACTTTCGTGTTTGGGGTAACCGCAAGTTGATTGTGAAGACAAAGATGATGGTATACAGCACGTGCAAACTAAATGTTTTATTGTACGCCAGTTAAACCTGGACCACCCACGCAAGACACGAACGGAAGCTGAATGCTTTCCAACTACGAAGCATCCGTCGTATCTTGAACATATCGTGGATAGACAAAGTGACTAATGCTGAAGTGCTTTCAAAAGCTGGTCTACAGAGCATGTTCACCCTACTACGGCAGAGACACCATGATGGCTTGGCCACGTCTACAGAATGGAACATGGTCGTATTCCAAAAGATCTACTATATTGTGAGTTGTAATCAGGAAGTCAGCCATTGGGCAGACCGCACTTGCGGTACAAAGACGTTTGCAAAAGATATATGAAAGCACTTGGCTCTGACTCTGCGAGTTGGGAAGAACTTGCTCTTGACCGGTCACATGGGAAGCAATGTGTAAAGCATCCTCTACACTCTGGGGAGGAGCAGATACAGTTCTTGGCTGCTGAACGCAGATCACGCGCCGGCGTGCAACTGAGGCCTGACGACCGAGTTCTGCCTATCGTTGCAAGCGCTGCAAGAGAGATTGTTCCTCCCGAAGTAGACTGTTTAGTCATTGGAAAAGCTGTGGAACATGAAAATTCATGCGATTTTGATGTACATAAATGGTCGACATCGACTGAAGGAGGCCAACAAAATGAAACATGCACCTAAACCGATACTAGAGGTAATTCAATGAAACGTTTTATGAGTAGACCCAGGCTTCTGGTACGTGAGAACTTTTTCAGCAACCGTGTGGTCAACTACCGGGAACTTGAAGGTCAACGTGGACGTTTGCTTCTTACGATATTTTGATATTGTTGTGGATAGCCGATCTATTTCAAGATTATTACAAGAACTTTTATTCTATTTTCAACGGATTTGAACATGGTTACGACTCGTAAATCTGCAAAAGGTTCCAAAGGTTGTCATAGCCGGGGGTGGCAGTGGGGATAAGCTCCCACTGTTTATAAAATGCTCCCATATGGCACGCGTCTCAAATAGCCTCTGACAACCAAGTCCAGCTTCTGGCCTGCACGAGTGGCTCCCCGAGCCCGGCGGAACTGCTTCTACCAACAGGAGAAGGGGCGAAGGCGAGTGACTGGCGCCTGAAAACCAGTTTGCTTCGGGCAGATGTAGCTCGTTAGCCTGGGAGGGCATTTCATCTAAGGGAAGGAAAACCCTGATTTTAAACCTCCGCTGCCTTGCAGGATACCCGATCGCGGGAAAGGCTTCGGGAGAAAACCCTGAGGAAAAACCTGGAACAGAGTTTGGTAGACCACCTCTTTCTGGCAACTCCCTGCTGCCTTGCAGGTCGCACTTGGTTGTGCAAAGGCTAGAGAAGCTGAGTCGAACAAACGCCGAGTGGTGCTGGGGACGCCGCTTTGTACCCCAATCCCCAAGAGTTTTCATTGAAGCCGACTCTCCTCCAGGAGGAGATAGTCGCACAAAAGAAAAAATAAAAAGAAAAGGGATCATGCAGCACCGACTGCAAGGAAGCCTCAAGAGAATGGGGGCTCCGCTGCTCACTCTGGGGATTCTTGTCTGGTTTGTTCGAAACAGGTTGCCAATAACGCTAAAGCTGTTCAATGTGAAATTTGTCTAATGTGGATACATATTCGATGTGGTTTAATGAAGCCGGAGATGTATCGTTGGCTTCAGAAGAATTCATGCGATATCATTCGCACGATATGTAAGATATGCCTTCCACCGACTGGTTTCAAGCTCGCAAGTACTCAGCTTCAAGTTGACACGGCTTCTGCTAAGTCCTCTGAAGGTATTGATGGGAGTATTGTAAATAGTGGCTCACCCTCGAAGAAGGATAACCGCCACACATCTTGTGTACAACAAGTCTGCGTGCAATCTGAAGATGTACGCACCTTTGCGGAAGTGGCTTCCTCGTCTTTACTCGGTTCCAAAGACGGAATTAGTTTTGCCAGTGAAACGAACGTTCTTGAGGCCAAAGAGGTCCAGGAACCATCAAAGCTAGATAAAACTATAAAGAAGAAACACCAGAGCTTTACGACTGTTGAGAGTAGACAATCCTGCGTCATTCTTCACAATGCACCGGAGCAAACAGGTGCTTTGGCGATAGACAGGGTTAAACAGGAACGCGAGTTCTTAAATTCTGCTTTTGCCCCCCTTTTCGACGAAGGTGAAAAGGGTGTAACGGTACGCACAGCGTTTCGTCTAGGCCGCAGGCCAGCGCCAGGAGATCGCCCAAGACCGTTAAAGATTGTGTTAGACTCTGTTGAGCAAGTGGCCTTACTGCTAAAGAGGGGTTACAGGTTAAAGGGTAGTGAACTTCGACTCCTGCGTGATCTTTCTCCGGAAGATCGTGTGAAGATGCGAAAAGCTACTCAGGAAATTAGCGAGCGCAGAGCTGCAGGTGAAACTAACTTGCGCATTGTGGATTTTCGGGTTGTGAGGATGAGGCCAAAAGTTCGTTGGCAACCTCTGACGATATGCATTCGGAGGGATCTGGATCTTTAAAAGTGATATATTTTAATGCGAGGAGCTTGAGAAACAAACTGGATGAACTCTTTGATCGGATTAGATGGGACCCTCCAGCGATCATTGCGGTGACGGAAACCTGGCTCTCACCTGAGCAGGATGATCCCGAGCTGGCCATACTTGGATATAGACTCTTTCGCTCGGATCGAACAGACGCTAAAATCGGTGGTGGGGTTGCCTTATATTTCCAACAACATATTTCCGTCGCAGTGTTGGCTCGCTTCCAGCATTCTGCCGGTATGGCTGAGAGTATATGGTGCCGTATAAGGACTGCAGCTTCATTTGCCACGATAGGTGTCGTCTATCGTTCTCCCAATACTCAGGCAGATACTGTGATATCACAGATATGTCAGTATGGTAGATCCTCAAACTGCTTGATTATGGGGGATTTCAATGCTCCTAGTATTGATTGGACTTCGCTAGATGAAGGTTCTGGGTCATTCGAGCGGGACTTATTGGACGCTGTGGTTGATGTGGGCCTCGTGCAGCACGTTTCCCATCCGACCAGAGTAGGCCCTACTGGGTGTGAGTCCATTTTGGACTTGGTATTCACTCCCACGCAGTCCGATATTACTCAGCTTCGGACTGAAGCTCCATTAGGCTGCAGTGACCATGCCACCTTAAGTTTTATGTGGAAACGCAACACTGGCTGGGTACCAGATCCAATTCCCAGAAGGAATTTTTGGAAGGCAGACGCGGGTAGGTTACGGGATGTTGCTTCATCTCTCGATTGGTCTTTCGATCAAGCAGCTGATGTTGAAGATTGTTGGCTGGTGATCCGTAATAACATTTTGACAGTTATTGAGGTGGCTGTTCCGTTGTCAACACGTCGGCGTAAGGCGAAAGGTCCACCTTGGTTTGTGTTAGGAGGGTCACCTCCAAACGAATTATACTTATCATTGTGTTTACTTTACACTAACAATTCTTCTCCCTATTTTAGCCTACCCTTCAATTGGACTGTGGTGCTCTTTGTCCCACCTTGTGTCAATAGAACTTTCATCCAGAACCTCTCTGCTCAATTGTCTGTTTGAGATACAGTTTAATCCTAGAACTCGGGATTATAACATTGTCGACGGGAATTTACAATGAATCCAATCATGTCAATTTCATCAGAGGATTTGAAAGCGATTCTTGATCATCAACACAAACAATTCGAACAAACACAAATGCGTTTGATTCAATCGCTAACACAATGTCTCAACCTTCAGTCTTCAACTCTGTCCCAGAGTTCCAATTCACCAGCATTTATGGAATCGACTGCTTCTATAATTTCAGAATTCAATTACGATCCTGCATCCGGTCTTACTTTCGATTCATGGTACAACCGATGGAAAGATACATTTCTGAATGAATTTTCCTGTCAAGATGATGCGTGGAAATCCCGCCTTCTTGTTCGCAAACTTGGAACTATCGAGCACGATCGTTTCACAAATTTCATTCTGCCCAAGCAACCGAAAGATCTTTGTTTTTCTGAAACTGTAGAGCAATTACGGGAAATTTTCGGAGATCAATCCTCCTTATTTAACACCCGTTACAATTGTTTGAAGCTATCGAAACGAGATGGTGATGATTACGTTACGTTTGCCGGCATCGTTAATCGTGAGTGCGAAAAATTCCAGCTACAGACCCTTACGGAAGATCAATTTAAATGTCTTATTTTCATCGCTGGTCTCCAGTCACCACAAGAAGCCGACATACGTACTAGATTACTTTCTAAACTCGAACACGAGAAAGAAGTAACTGTGCGTTCACTCACCACTGAATGCCAAAGACTGATTAACCTCAAACACGACACAGCTCTCATCCAGCGGACATCGCTGCCGACTTCATCTGTCACCGTACATGCCTTAGCAAAAGAGACAGTAACATCTGTCAAAAAGCCCCCTACGGCATGTTGGTCATGCGGAGATTGGCACTTTGCACGTTTTTGTCCATTTAAAAAGCATCAATGTCATCAGTGCCACAGACGCGGACACAAGGAGAATTTCAATCTCGACGTAAATACGTAATTGTTTCAATTAATACCGTTCCGATCCGCCTCCAGCTGGACATAGCCTAGGATATTACGTTGATCTCACGTAACACATGGGAATTAATTAGAAAAACCTCATATTCTAACCACCAGTCACGTGGCCCAGAGTGCATCAGGCAATACGTTAAATCTAACCGGAGAATTGATTTGTGAAGTCACTTTTAACAACCAACAGTTTTCTGGTAAATGCTATTTAACGGACTGTGCAAACCTGAATATACTCGGACTGGACTGGATTACTAAACTTCAACTCATGGATGTACCTTCAAGTTCCATCTGTGAGGCTATCCAATCACACATAGATAAACAGCTAGAGGGTCTCGTAAAAACATGCTCTAACTGTCAATTGGCGGCGAAGACCCCTAGAAAAACCGAGTTATTTTCATGGCCCACACCAGAATCACCATGGTCCAGGGTTCATATTGATTTTGCTGGTCCGATTAACAATTATTTGATCCTAGTCGACGCATTCAGCAAATGGCCCGAAGTGTTTCACATGGTTCGAGTCACTTCAAGTGCAACGATTACTAAACTGCAGCAGGTATTCAGCCGATTTGGTGTCCCAGATACTCTCGTTTCCGACAACGGAACAGCTTTCACTTCGGCGGAGTTTGCATCATTCTGTCAACAAAACAGTATTGAGCATAAACGCACGCCTCCGTTTCACCCACAATCCAACGGACAAGTAGAAAGATTTGTGGATACATTCAAGAGAGCACTCTTGAAACTCAGAGGGGAAGGAACCACGTCAGACATCATTGAAAGGTTCTTGCTCAGTTACCGAGCCACGCCGAATCCCAATGTACCTAACAGTGTATCCCCGGCAGAGGCACTCATGAATCGAAAGATTCGATTACCATTGGACATCATCCGTCCATCGTTTTCTAATGAGATGTCTAGAAACCGACGCATGGAAAACCAGTTCAACCATCACCATGGAGCCGTCAGTCGGTTCTATAAGCCAGGTGCATCCGTACTGGCAAAAGACTATCGAAGTGGTGGTGAAACATGGACACACGGACAAATTGTTCGCCGCGTGGGACACGTGATCTATGAAGTTGATGTACAATCTTCCATCTGGATCCGTCATGCAAATCAGCTGCGCCCATCTTCTTTGCCCGAGATTGTAAACCACGATCCTGGTATTCCACTGGACATCTTGCTAGACACATTTGAACTACCTGAGAGGTTGACCATATCCTCGCCAGAAAAGCGAGATGTTCAAACTAACTGTACACCAAGAAGATGGACCGACCGTGTTCGAAAGAAAGTCAAACCTTTGCAGCTGAACCCACGTAAACAGTCCTATCGTTGAAGACTTCCTGGGGGAGGTGTTAGGAGGGTCACCTCCAAACGAATTATACTTATCATTGTGTTTATTTACACTAACAATTCTTCTCCCTATTTTAGCCTACCCTTCAATTGGACTGTGGTGCTCTTTGTCCCACCTTGTATCAATAGAACTTTCATCCAGAACCTCTCTGCTCAATTGTCTGTTTGAGATACAGTTTAATCCTAGAACTCGGGATTATAACAGTTTGATAAGGAGATAAGGAAACTTGTGCGGCAACGTCAAAAGCTCTGGTCGATATTCGTAAGTCGGAAAAACGCCATAGACTATGACAATTATCGGCAAGCTAGAAACCTTTGTACGGCATTAAAACGCAGAAAACGTATGTTGTACGAGCAGCGATTGGTTGACGAGTCTACTTGTGCACCAAAACGGCTATTCGCATACATTCGACGCCGCACAAAGGCGTCGCCATATATTCCTAATTTGATAGATACTAATGGGGTAGACATTACTGAGGATGGTTTGAAAGCTGAAGCCATGGCTAAGCAGTATGCCTCCGTGTACTGTCTGGAAGACAGTGATCCTCCTTCTGTCTCTAATAACAGTGAGGTGTTGTCTGATCTTGATGTAGATGTAGAGACTGTTAGACACCTGTTGGAACAGTTAGACACACAATCCGCGCCAGGACCAGACGGTATTCATCCGTTGGTTTTACGAGCACTATCAGAAGTGTTGTGCGTCCGCTGGCCAGGTTGTTTACAAAATCTGTAACATTAGGGGTCTTGCCACAAGAATGGAAACAGGGTATTATTAAACCTATGTTTAAGAGTGGGGACCCCAGTAGTCCCGCTAATTACAGGCCGGTCACATTGACTTCTGTGATCGGTAAAATTTTAGAGAAGCTGATCAAAAGGAAATTAGAGCACTTTCTTTTGGAGTGTGGGCGTTGGTGTCCACAACAACATGGATTCACCAAAAATCGCTCATGCGTAAGTAATCTGCTCCTGGCGCGAGAAAGTTGGTGTGCTTTGACTGATTCTGGTCAAGAGGTCGATGTCATTTTTATCGACTTTAGTAAGGCGTTTGACCGCGTGCCCCACCGCCGATTGCTCGTCAAGCTGGAGGGTTTGGGTATTCGGGGTTGTCTACTTAAATGGATCGAGGCATTCATCTCAGGGCGGTCAAACCGTGTAGAGGTGAATGGAGTTTTGTCTTCAGAGATGATAGCAGGCTCCGGAGTGCCGCAGGGATCTGTCCTTGGCCCATTGTTATTCAAGTTTTCGTGAATGATATTCCGGACGCGGTAGCGATCGATTGTCTTTTATTCGCGGATGATCTGAAACTGTGGGCCTCTGTCAGTTCCTGCGATGGCCACAAGCAACTGCAACAAGCAGTTGATGACTTAGTCAGTTGGACACATCGCTGGTCACTGCCTATCAAGGAGGACAAGACAGTGGTCATGCGCATAAACTCCGATGACACTGGTGGTGAATACTTTATTGGAGTTAAGCCTATTAGAGCGGTGACGGTCGAAAAAGACTTAGGGATTCTGGTTATGGAATCCTTGAAGTCGAAGGCTGACACTTGTCGGAGAATAGGCAGCGCTACCAGGATGCACTGGGCGATTCGGCGTTCCTTTGCGTCCATTACCCCGCAAATGTTCCAGACACTTTTCTCTGTGTACATTCGTCCTCTGTTGGAATATGGGCTACCTGTTGCATTTCCTCAGTCCGAAGGCGAATGCGACTCCTTGGAGAGGGTACAAAGGAGGGGCACTAAGATGGTTTGTGGAATGCGCCAACTCGGTGTAGGCAACCGGGTAGTATCATGCCTACGTTGAACGATGCCGATGACAACGCTTTGTACCCCCCTTCTCGCTTTGTACATCTCATTTTTTATGTTGAACGGCACTATATCTGTATCAGATTGTGCAAATATAATAATAATAATAATGCGCCAACTCGCGTACGAGGATAGGAGGAGCTTGCTGAAACTACCCCCTAGAGCTTCGAAGGGAAAGATATGACCTGCTCCTGACACGCCGTATTCTTGGTCAATATGGAGACGAGTTCCTCCAGTACTTCCGATTAGTAGGTGAGTCGAGGACTCGTGGACATGACTTTAAGTTGCAGAAGCCTAGAAGGCTGAAGCTGAGTAATGCGAGCACGCTATCCACGCGGGTGGTGAACACTTGGAACTCTCTACCGAAAGAGCTCCTGTCGCTACCATCTGAACAGCTATTCAAAAGCGCGTTGGATCAGCATTTGTTGAGACGGATGGACTTGATCCCCGGAGTGATATAGTGGTGTTCCTCTACTCTCAGTGTTTGCCTTGTCAGCAGAAGTCACCCATGTCTATTACTGTGATGAAGCTCAAACGGGATTTTATCCCTTCTGCTTCCGATTCAGAAGAAG
>JACCGJ010019157.1:0-18608 GCA_013407085.1 Atriophallophorus winterbourni | reverse complement strand
CCGCGTCCGGAATATCATTCACGAAAACTTTGAATAGCAATGGGCCAAGGACAGATCCCTGCGGCACTCCGGAGCCTGCTATCATCTCTGAAGACCAAACTCCATTCACCTCGACACGGTTTGACCGCCCTGAGATGAATGCCTCGATCCATTTTAGTAGACAACCCTGAATACCCAAACCCTCCATCTTGACGAGCAATCGGCGGTGGGGCACGCGGTCAAACGCCTTACTGAAGTCGATAAAAATGACATCGACCTCTTGACCAGAATCAGTCAAAGCACACCAACTTTCTCGCGCCAGGAGCAGATTACTTACGCATGAGCGATTTTTGATGAATCCATGTTGTTGTGGACACCAACGCCCACACTCCAAAAGAAAGTGCTCTAATTTCCTTTTGAACAGCTTCTCTAAAATTTTACCGATCACAGAAGTCAATGTGACCGGCCTGTAATTAGCAGGATTACTGGGGTCCCCACTCTTAAACATAGGTTTAATAATACCCTGTTTCCATTCTTGTGGCAAGACCCCTAATGTTACAGATTTTGTAAACAACCTGGCCAGCGGAACGCACAACACTTCTGATAGTGCTCGTAAAACCCACGGATGAATACCGTCTGGTCCTGGCGCGGATTGTGTGTCTAACTGTTCCAACAGGTGTCTAACAGTCTCTACATCTACATCAAGATCAGACAGCACCTCACTGTTATTAGAGACAGAAGGAAGATCACTGTCTTCCAGACAGTACACGGAGGCATACTGCTTAGCCATGGCTTCAGCTTTCAAACCATCCTCAGTAATGTCTACCCCATTAGTATCTATCAAATTAGGAATATATGGCGACGCCTTTGTGCGGCGTCGAATGTATGCGAACAGCCGTTTTGGTGCACAAGTAGACTCGTCAACCAATCGCTGCTCGTACAACATACGTTTCCTGCGTTTTAATGCCGTACAAAGGTTTCTAGCTTGCCGATAGTTGTCATAGTCAGTGGCGTTTTTCCGACTTACGAATATCGACCAGAGCTTTTGACGTTGCCGCAAAAGTTTCTTTATCTCCTTATCAAACCAAGGTGGACCTTTCGCCTTACGACGACGTGTGGACAACGGAACAGCCACCTCAATAACTGTCAAAATGTTATTACGGATCACCAGCCAACAATCTTCAACATCAGCTGCTTGATCGAAAGACCAATCGAGAGATGAAGCCACATCCCGTAACCTACCCGCGTCTGCCTTCCAAAAATTCCTTCTGGGAATTGGATCTGGTACCCAGCCAGTGTTGCGTTTCCACATAAAACTTAAGGTGGCATGGTCCCTGCAGCCTAATGGAGCTTCAGTCCGAAGCTGAGTAATATCGGACTGCGTGGGAGTGAATACCAAGTCCAAAATGAACTCACACCCAGTAGGGCCTACTCTGGTCGGATGGGAAACGTGCTGCACGAGGCCCACATCAACCACAGCGTCCAATAAGTCCCGCTCGAATGACCCAGAACCTTCATCTAGCGAAGTCCAATCAATACTAGGAACATTGAAATCCCCATAATCAAGCAGTTTGAGGATCTACCATACTGACATATCTGTGATATCAGAGTATCTGCCTGAGTATTGGGAGAACGATAAACGACACCTATCGTGGCAAATGAAGCTGCAGTCCTTATACGGCACCATATACTCTCAGCCATACCGGCAGAATGCTGGAAGCGAGCCAACACTGTGACGGAAATATGTTGTTGGAAATATAAGGCAACCCCACCACCGATTTTAGCGTCTGTTCGATCCGAGCGAAAGAGTCTATATCCAAGTAGGGCCAGCTCGGGATCATCCTGCTCAGGTGAGAGCCAGGTTTCCGTCACTGCAATGATCGCTGGAGGGTCCCATCTAATCCGATCAAAGAGTTCATCCAGTTTGTTTCTCAAGCTCCTCGCATTGAAATATATCACTTTTAAAGATCCAGAT
The DNA here is from genome assembly GCA_013407085.1 of Atriophallophorus winterbourni. Taxonomy (NCBI): domain Eukaryota; kingdom Metazoa; phylum Platyhelminthes; class Trematoda; order Plagiorchiida; family Microphallidae; genus Atriophallophorus; species Atriophallophorus winterbourni. The sequence continues at coordinate 16,654 of JACCGJ010019157.1, read as the reverse complement.
CCCTCCGAATGCATATCGTCAGAGGTTGCCAACGAACTTTTGGCCTCATCCTCACAACCCGAAAATCCACAATGCGCAAGTTAGTTTCACCTGCGGCTCTACGCTCGCTAATTTCCTGAGTAGCTTTTCGCATCTTCACACGATCTTCCGGAGAAAGATCACGCAGGAGTCGAAGTTCACTACCCTTTAACCTGTAACCCCTCTTTAGCAGTAAGGTCACTTGCTCAACAGAGTCTACCACAATCTTTAACGGTCTTGGGCGATCTCCTGGCGCTGGCCTGCGGCCTAGACGAAACGCTGTGCGTACCGTTACACCCTTTTCACCTTCGTCGAAAAGGGGGGCAAGAGCAGAATTCAAGAACTCGCGTTCCTGTTTAACCCTGTCTATCGCCAAAGCACCTGTTTGCTCCGGTGCACTGTGAAGAATGACGCAGGATTGTCTATTCTCAACAGTCGTAAAGCTCTGGTGTTTCTTCTTTATAGATTTATCTAGCTTAGATGGTTCCTGGACCTCTTTGGCCTCAAGAACGTTCGCTTCACTGGCAGAACTAATTCCGTCTTTGGAACCGAGTAAAGACGAGGAAGCCACTTCCGCAAAGGTGCGTACATCTTCAGATTGCACGCAGACTTGTTGTACACAAGATGTGTGGCGGTTATCCTTCTTCGAGGGTGAGCCACCATTTACAAAACTTCCATCAATACCTTCAGAGGACTTAGCAGAAGCCGTGTCAACGGGAAGCTGAGTACTTGCGAGCTTGAAACCAGTCGGTGGAAGGCATATCTTACATATCGTGCGAATGATATCGCATGAATTCTTCTGAAGCCAACGATACATCTCCGGCTTCATTGAACCACATCGAATATGTATCCACATTAAACAAATTTCACATTGAACAGCTTTAGCGTTATTGGCCACCTGTTTCGAACAAACCAGACAAGAATCCCCAGAGTGAGCAGCGGAGACCCCATTCTCTTGAGGCTTCCTTGCAGTCGGTGCTGCATGATCTCCTTTTGCAGATTTACGAGTCGTAACCATGTTCAAATCCGTTGAAAATAGAATAAAAGTTCTTGTAATAATCTTGAAATAGATCCGATATCCACAACAATATCAAAATATCGTAAGGAGCAAACGTTCACGTTGACCTGTTTTCAGTTCAGTTTGCACAGGACGAAATGTGGCAGAGTCTCCAATCGACCGTCCATAATACTTCTGGTGGTAAGCCAAAAAAGCGTCCACCACTTCGAACAGTAGGTTCAATATTCTTCTGGTATGACTTTGGCTGGAATGCAACAGAAAAACTCCCCTCACCAAATAGGTGAGGAAAGACATTAGTGCGTTCCAACGACAAATTAAAGAACAACTATAAAATTAGGGAGTCCGCACATTCTTTAAAAGCCGCTAATAACGCCCAACCAGTTGATCCTTTTGTGAAGAGATTATTAATGTTGTTCTTTAAAGCTCTGAGTCTACAAAATAAACTTGACTAGGTTACTGAAATTGTCTGTCCAGATTTTAGTTCAGTTCAGTTCAGTTGCAGAGAACAGTAAGTGGCTAACGAGCCAATCGAGCGTCCAGAATTTCTTTCGGTGGAAAGCTGCGGAGAAGCAACCACCTCGAAAGCGTTTATTCTTATTGTGATTTGGATATCCTCGACGATCGCGATACCAAGGGATTATCCGGGTTGTATTAAGGAAGCACCTCGTTATGAATGATGCTGGAAAGATATTAATACATTTCCCTTTACCAGTACGGTGAGAGGTCAGCTAAAGAAGAGTTGTGTATTAAACAAACAGAACTTTAGCATTTACTTACTTATCAAACCACGCTAAAAATGGTGAACTACCTAATCTTGCATAAAAATTAGGGGGAGAATTCAGGAAAAAGCTCACCCCAGATGCGGTCCGAACCCTGCTTAAAACTTGCGACAGAACTGCACAATATAAGTTCTTCTGAAAGCCTGTTCCAGAAATTTACCACCCTGAGGCTGAAAATGTTTTTCATGGTGTCTAGTCTACATTGCTCCTTAGCAAGTTTGAGTGAATGGCCTCGGGTGCCCAGCTCGGGACTTAAGGCAAATAAGTCGGTCATGATAACGCTACTTAACCCCTTTAAGATCTTGAACGTTTTAATTAAGTCGCCTCTCAAACGACGGCGCGTAAGTGAGAAAAGATCTATTGACTTCAGGCGCGCAGCGTAAGGTTTCCCTCGCTGACCATCAATCATGCGAGTTGCGAGACGCTGTACGCTTTCAAGATGAACGATATCCTTCTTGTAGTAAGGGCACCAGGCCTGTACACAATATCCCAAAAGCAGCTGAACTAATGCCTTGTAAAGGGGCAGGAATACATCGGGACTTCTGATGGATAACACGGATCTCAGCCGAAAGAGCACTTTGCGGGCACGTTGAGCTGCAGCGGCGCATTGGTCCTCCCATTTGAAGTCAGTTCTAACTAGTACTCCCAAATCCGTAACACGCTGTGTGGCGCTAACAGTGAGGGAATTGCCTGACACCTGAACCAGTGCTGACAAGTGGTGGCTCATATTAAGGTTCAGTGGGAGGTCCCACTGGTATGACAAGTTTATGACCCGTTCAAGGTCGTGCATCAAGGTATCTTCATCCGTTGATCCGATGAATTTCACATCATCCGCGAAAATGAAGCATGGGCACTTCAAAGCAGACGGCAAGTCATCGATGAATATCAGGAATAGAAGAGGACCGAGAACCGACCCTTGGGGTACACAACTGTTCTCGTCGGTTTGATTCGACAGCGTAGATCCTACCCTAACTCGGAATGTCCGACCTGTTAGAAAGGCCTTTATCCAAGCAAGTAGACTACCCCGGTTGCCTTTTGCTGCTGACTTAATCTCTAGAAGGTGGTGGTTTACGGAATCAAAAGCCTTGCTAAAGTCTTGGTAGAGGGCTTCGACAGGCTTCCCTTCATCCATCCATTTAGTGGCAGTATTGAGAAAACTAAAAAGGTTTGTCAGGCAGGATCTACCTTCAAGAAATCCATGCTGCGTTACACTCAGTAGAGAATGCTGACAAAGATGCTGACAGATTTTGTGACGCAGCAGTTTTTCCATTACTTTCGAGACGATGCTAGTCGGGCTGACAGGTCTATAGTTCCTAACAGTTGAGCTGTTAAGCCGTTTCGGAATCATGGATATCAATTGATATATCTCATTTGTAGTGCGCTCTACCACATTATACGATTCTTAGAAGTGGCACAGTAGCTTTCCTAGCGCCTACGATCCCGAATTATTTCCTCAAATCACATGGCAAGGTATCAATGTCAACTGTATCATTCTTGGAAATCTGAATACATCAGATATACACTTAGCGTATTTAGTTGCGAGGGGTGAGCCGTTACAATAAGAATTACTAGATACGATTTTCGAACTGTTCTCGGTTCAGAATGCAAAAAATCTCTCAAAAATGTGTTGGACAATATTTTCGAAATTGGATTTTCCGTTGTTAGGAATTTGTCGATTGAAGCCCCCATTGGTTGCAGCGACCACTGATCTTTACGGTTTGTTGGGAAAAGAGGTCTTCAACAGAGAATACGAACGAATGCTCGTAAAATTACTGGAAATTAGACGCAATAGTCTAATCCAGTCTGCAGACTCCATTGACTGGTCACTTTATCCGTTTACGTATGTTGATACCAGGTTGGATAGACTTTTGGAATTAAATCAGTTCGCTTGAAAACGACGCCTCGTAAATGAATAAAAGACACCCCTGTCAAAGGATCGCCATGTTTTGATGTCATTATTGGTAAATAAGTGAAGAAGATAAAGTTGAACTTATCTTCACGCGGATTCACAAATGAGTATTAAGGCTACATGCCACCGTCAATAACAAACCTTTCTGTACTTCCCCCATCCGCATCCTCCTATTTAACGCGAGATCTATTACTTCTGAAATGTCTGATCTTTAATTTTTCTTTTATGCCAACCCGTCTGATGTAGTTCTAATTACTGAAAATTGTACGACTGATGAAGATACAGAAGCTAAATCTTTTCCTGTAATATTTTTCTTGAAAATCGGTGTTCTACTCCTGGTGAGGTTTGCATCAGATATATAACTAATGATATTCCGGCCAATCTTCATTGTTCAGCTTCACTGGACGACATTTATGATTTGATATGAATTAACATACCTCCATCGGACGCCTTTTTCGGTTGCAACCCACATCCTTCATCCCCACACAATCTTGATAAGATTAAGAATGTTTTTATTGAAGTTTATTTGAGTCCTTTTAAAAATATACTTAAAGCTGGTAATTTTAATACGCTTTATCAATGCAGTTAAACCTTGTAGACATTTCTTTCACATCGGTTCCTAATCCTAGCAATGCGGAAGTCATAATGACCCTTCCTGGTTGTGACCATAAAATGGTTACGCGTTCACTTGATATTTGTGAGAAACGGATATCCATCAGCACAGCTAATGACCGTCTTTATATTGATAGGATAACGTTTTAAGAACTCTGGACTGACTTCTTCATATCCCTAGATTTTAATCTAATCTCTGCAATATTTCATACGAACTTCTGCAGATGTCTCATAACTGCACCAACTTCTCGAAAAACTAAATCTTCTAAACATTATAAAATAAACCTCCTTGAATGAAGATAGCCTGTCTTTCTGCTCCTCTAAAACACACACGACTTTTATTCATTTCACGTATCAAGGAACTTTTTAGCTCTTATACACGGATCAAATTATAGTTTATCGAGAATCATGAAAGAATGACCCTGGACAGTGCTTAGAAGACCAAGTCTTTGAATATACTAACGAGAATTCGATATTATTAAAATCCGGGACCGTGCCTGGAGAACTTACAAAGCTTCTCAGACACAATGGGCCTGGACGAGGTATAAACTACTTAGAAATAAGGCTGTGGGAAGCCAACGTGAGGCAAAACGTGAATTTGAGGCACGACTGGCTTGTAATATAAGACAGTGCCCAAAGCGTTTCTATAGCTATGCACAATCCAAAGGCAAAACTCGCGATTGCATAGGCAACCTTCAACTGGACAATGGATCTCAACTGTATTCAGATTTTGGAAAGGCTTCGGCTTTTCTCGAAAATTTTCGAGCTGTTCAGAGGCCTGATCGCCAAACTGATCTCCCGGATATGCCAGTGGACATAAGGTCAGATAGCGTTCCTACCCTAGATGAAATAATTTTCACTGATAATGAGGTTAGGCTTGCGCTTGAAGCAACTAATCCACATAAATCTGCGGGCCCGGATGGTATTCACCCTCAAGTTATTAAGAACCTGGCGCCTGTATTAGCACAACCGGTGGGTCGCCTCTTTAACGCATCCTTAAGGTATGGGTATATTCCGAGTGCATGAAAGCAGGCTGATGTGATTCCTATACATAAAGGTGGCAGTCGATCTTCAGTTTGCAACTACAGACCTGTAAGCCTTACTAGTATCCTTTGCAAAACCCTAGAGAGACTTATTAGGGACAGGATCTGTCGCCACCTTGTCTCTGGTTCGTTGCTAAACTCTGCTCAGCATGGTTTTCTAAAAGGGAAGTCTTGCCTAACGAACCTATTATGTTTTCTTAATGAGGTCACTAGGAGGCTAGATAAAGGCCACCAGGTCGAAGTTCTCTACTTGGACTTCTGTAAAGCCTTTGACTCGGTAAACCACAGGTTGCTTGCAATGAAGATTGGACTAATAGGTATCGATGGCCCTCTAAAGAACTGGATCACAAACTTCTTGAGCAATCGGTATTTTCGCGTTCGCATAGGCAATATGTATTCCGCGAAAGCAGGAGTTGTTAGTGGAGTCCCGCAGGGTTCAGTACTAGGCCCACTACTCTTTTCTTATCTTCATCGATGATTTGGCATCCTCGCTTAAGTGTCCCTGCTATATTTTTGCAGACGATGTCAAGTTTATCGGATCGCTGAACGAACAGGATCTTTTTGAGGATATAGAAAAGGTCATCAAGTGGTCTTCCACGTGGGATCTACCAGTCAACTTCTCCAAAATCTATCTTCTGTCCAAAGCTGCAACGAAGCTGCAGGTTGCTGGACCTAATAACATACTGAAGATAACTGGGGTATCAAAAGTCCGGAACTTAGGTATTGAGGTTTCAGCGGACTTTAAATGGGCTGATCAATGTGCAGCTGCTGCACAACGCGCTAGGAACCAGCTCTTTCGCCTCCGATCAGTTTTATCCTGCAGGTCCCCGGAGGTTTTCATCCCATTGTATAAAGCGATAGTGAGACCTCATCTCGAGTATTGCGTTCAAGCTTGGTCTCCTTACTTGGAAAAGGACATTGCCACGCTTGAAGGTGTTCAGCGCCTAGCTACTCGTATGATTAAAGGGCAATCTGGGAAGTCGTATGAACAACGACTGTTGAGTCTAGATCTCTTCTCGCTAAAAAGAAGGCGACTACGTGGGGATCTGATCGAGACCTTTAAAATCGTTAGAGGCTTTAGTTCTATTGATCCGGCTGATATGTATGCTCTTGCGCCAGTGGTAGGTACTCGAGGCCATTCACTGAAACTGGCAAAGCAACATGTCAGGTCTAATGCACGTAAGCACTTCTTTAGCGAAAGGGTAGTGAATCATTAGAACTGTCTGCCCGAAGAGGTAGTTTGTTCTACTTCAGTAACGTGCTTCAAAGATAGACTAGACTCGATCTGGCGCTCTGTGTTTCCCAATTTTTATCCCCAATTTTAAAGTTGTTCTTCAATTTGTCGTTGGAACGCACTAATGTCTCTCCTCACCTATTGTGTGAGGGAGATTTTCTGTTGCATTCCAGCCAAAGTCATACCAGAAGAATATTGAACCTACTATTCGAAGTGGTGGACGCTCTTTCGGCTTACAACCGGAAGTATTCTGGACGCTCGATTGGCGACTCTGCCACATATCGTCCTGTGCTAACTGAACTGAACTGAACTGAACTTATCTAGGTGAACATGAAATTTCTACTCTTGTGTACTACCATAGTGATAAGTAATTACCCACTTCGGATTTTTCAATAACCAGTATTTTAGTCAATCATTTAATGCTAACATATACCACATAACCTCACATCAAAATACTCACTCAATATTGATTCCATTTTATTAAGTTTACATGAAGTCAGTGCAATTTGCAAGCGACGCAAATCTTCGTATAGGCCAATATTGTAGGATTTTTCCCAGCAATCTTGCAACTAAATAGGAATGACAAACCTTGAATTTGCAATTTTTCTGTTAAATCAGGTGTATTCCACTTTGAACGAAAACATTCTGTGATTATACCTCGTATAATAACAGGAAATTCGCACATCATCACTAATTATCGCCCAATTAATCACACACCTTTTATCTCCAGGATATTATAAAAGTTTATCAACAATGCATTATTTGTTTACTTGTGCCAAATCGCTTCCTCTCCAATCCAACATAACTTCCTGAATCAGAAATCTTGCATAGATGTTAGCTGGATTATTTGGACTCTGTTACTGCTTCAATAGATTAAGGATCAGCTGAACTAACAGTTTTCGTAGACATTACCAAAGTGTTACCAAAGCGGTTCCTCATTTTTTCTTCACCTGAAATTATCATCCCTTGGTATTTCCGAACACCTATTCAATGTTCCTTTCATATCTTTCTGATAGTAATTTCCCATTTCACATCGTATCCTCTGAAACTCAATCTATACCAAGTTGAGTCATTGAGGTTAGTGTAATATGTCCCATCCCTTTTCTTATGTACATTAATGATATGCAAAACTTTTGTTAAAACCTCAAAGCTATTTATGTTTGCAGATGATAATAACTTGTGTTAGCTTTTCTTTCTATCGAGATACCAAGCATTCGGGCTCGAAGAGAGTGCTTGAATTTTCAGCGTTGGAGACACATTTCGTGGGTATACGCTGCTCAATACATCTTGGTAGTATAGCTTTCAACAATAAACCACTCGCGTCCTCTAACGAAAGCAAAGGCGTAGTATTTAGTTATTCTTCATCTATTAATTTCAATGAATAAGTAAGATTTCTCAATTATAGATAGTATTTTGGTTGTATCTAAAGCCAGGTTTCACTGCCGTACAGTGAAGCATTTAGTACTCTCGCGCTATATACCATCATCTTTGTCATTACAGTCAACCTGCGGTTACCCCGAACACGAGAATTTAATCGAGACCAAATGACAGCAGCACTGTCAATCTGCTCATCAATCTCCATGTCCAGCCAGAAGTTATTTGCAATAGTTGAACCAAGATAAGTAAGATGAAGTACTGGTTCAAGCAGACAGTTTCCAACAGTTATGATTGGAGGCAATACAATCTATGTCCTAGGACTATGGTCTTGCTCATGCTACGCAACACGAAAAGTGGATCGCACGTTGCTTGGTTAATAAATCGTGAAATGAGCGTCCTCAATCGGAAAATATGTAGCATTGTTTGATAGCTTACCAGCTGACTACGGTTTATTGAGATTGCTGTGTTCAGCTGGAAAATAATTAACACTATGGAGGGCAATATATTAGATTATGAGTCAATTTTGTCAGCCGGATCTGTAAGACTTTAACAAGCAATTTGCCCACACCATTCAGAAGGAAGATTCCCCTGTAATCGTTGCAGTAGCCTCTATCACCCTTATTCTTAAATAGTGTGATTATTTGTGTGTATCACATCTCTAACGGAAAATACTCCTCCTGCAAGCAGTGAAGAAGCAAATGGTGGAGAGGTTGTAACAATGCTTCTCAACACCATATGATGAGCTCAGGTGGAATTCCATCGTCACCTGGGGTATTCATATTCACTGAACGGTCGATTACCCTATAGAGCTCATCAAGATTAGGGGGAGTATCAAAATGTTCATTGGTTGCAACCGTTCAACATTTTAAAGTACATGCGGTAAACCGTACTGTCACTAGAGTAGAGAGAGAAGAAATGATCTACTCATCTTTCCATTTGCTGAGTTTGGTCGACAATCGGGTTACAGATACAGACTTAATGGGAGCCGTTTTAAGTTTGTTTGGACCGATGGCTCTCTTGATCCCATCATACATATCGTGAAAATTTCCAGTATCCGCAGATTTTTGGATACTGAGGCTAAGTTGAGTCCTAAAGTCATTTGCACAACCTTTTGCAGTCTGTTGGATCTTATTTTTAGCCGCTAATAAAATTCGTACGTTTTTATCTGTTGGCATACCTTTGAACTTCAAGAATGCTAACCGTTTTTATTCAACACAGCAGTCATTTCATAAGCTTTTGCTTTGAACAAGTCGCTCGTTCGAGCTTTCTTTGGATCGTAAGTGGAAATTGCGACTCGGCATATGCAGCTTTTTACTTATTCTTAGTTTTGTGGAGAAGATTCGAATGGGGTTGTCTCGTAAAAATCGGCTGTGAGGGCTTTTGCAAATCGCGCAGCAAGATAAGTTCGCACATGCGAGTGACGTCTATCCAAGGCTTAGTAGACAATTTGGTGCGGTGAAATCTCGTGTGGGGAAGTTTCAGGTTTGCATAGACCGAACCGTTCGAGACAGTTTTGCTCATACTTGTAATCTGCACTATCTCTGGCATTGAAATCACACAATTCAAATACACAGTTTTTATCACAAGCTTTTGAGGACTGTTGAGAGGGTATGACAAAAGCGTCTTTTCAGAGAGCGTCGATACATGAACTTTGACCAACCTAATGGTTCCAGTAATGCACTTCAGATTCAGAGTTAAAATCCGTTTGCTCCCGCGACTGCTCGGTTCTGCTGCTTTTTGTAGACTGTTTCGCACGGCGAATCCAACTCCAAGCAGTCAAGGCTCATCAGAACATCATCGTTTCAAAAATGTGTATTCACTTTCTGTTAGCTTTCAAGTTTCTGATAATCGTGTCTTTTGCAGAGCAACCACGTCGACATTTAGCCTCTATAACTCATTATTAATCACAGCTGAGTTTCTCACGTCTCTGGTATTCGAGACATGGTCATAAAATCCCGGAAGCATATAACGGACGTTCCAGGTTCCCAGTTTAAGAACCGACCTCTGTTGTTTATTAATTCGTTTCGCTGGTGCGGAGAATTACAGTCTGATTGTCCGTTGATTCCCAATCCCTATGCACCCAATAAGGATAGCAGAACGTGGCAAGACGCCACCTTATTGACTGGGGACTGTCTAGCTTGAAGCGGGCGGTAGTCGTCCAATGAGACCTGAAAGTCTCTCTCACCGTCGGAAGCAGCCCTAGGCGCTGAGCTCTACGCCAATCGAACCATTGCTTTTAACCGGTATCTGCTGCTTCCCGTGTTATTATCCGTAGAAGCGGAATGGAGTGTCCTATTCATTGGTGCGTTGTTATGTAAGCCGAGGCAGTTCAAAGTGGAGAACTAGCTGTTGCCAACTTAGCAAGTACTCCCTCTCCACGGCACCACCGGAACCAAAGGAACAGCTAGGCTGATACGTTTATTTAGCGATGCGGTCGCAAGAGTTGGCAGGACGAGGTTGAACACAAATTCAGAATGCCTAACGAGACTTCAGCTCTAGATTTTTCCTCGAGGTTGACTACTGAATCCTCTTCCATGTTTCGATTTAACAACAAGGCAGTGGTGGCTTGTGATAAGGGTTTTCTTTCCCTTAGGTCGACCTCCTTGGTGGATTACGAGCTCCACCTGCCCGAAGCATGCTGGTTATGAGGCGCCATTCATCCGCCTCTGCCCTTTCTCTTGTCAGTAGAAGCATTTCTGCCTGATTTTCTTAATCCAGTTTTCCATTGTCAACAAATTTATCTCAGAAAATGTCATCCGTAATAAATGTATCTACTTAAAAGAGAAACAGATAGAATTAAGATACTCGTTTGGTGGATGAAGCCAAGTCAGTGCCGAAACGTTTGTTTGCAAAAAGCTTCACAAAAGCAAAGCAGAGGCTTTCAACAGGTACCGTGCTTGTTGTCTAGGGGAGGCTTGACTGCACATGAAGACGAACGTGTAGCAGACCAGTATCTCTACGTATTTATTATTGTACATTTCTATTTACTCTATCTTTCGCTAATATGCGTTTCAAATTTTATCAACATCAAGTGTATATTAATCGATCTTCGCTACCCAGCAAGTGACATCGAACACTTTTAAATATTCAAATGGCGCGAAACAACTAACAACAGGATTACGAAAAAAGAACATCAACAGGCAGCGAACAACTATACTGCCCTTTACTCTATCCCATTTCGCCCACCCACAAACTCAGAACGCAGAAGCCACTCTTCATTGACCCTACAAGCGGCGAACTGTATTCGAATAACCACATACGGTCAACGATCATTCTCTATCGACCTCGGTCTGCGACGTAACTTTCGATGGATCTTCGCTGTTGCCGATGTCAAAACACCTATCGTTGGATCCGATTTTCTCTCGCACTGCACCGAATTACGTTTATCTCCTGAGGGATTTTTCGAATATATTCAAACCCTGTGCATACGACACTCCTTTGAAGCATGAGATCAAACACCACATTCCAACCAGTGGACCCTAGGTTTTAGTAGTACACGCAGACTAGCGCCCAATAAACTTGAAGCTGCCAAACGAGAATTTAAGCATACGATGGAAATCGAAATAATCCGTCCATCAAATTCACCTTGGGCCACACCTATTCACATGGTCAAAAAGAAGAAACCGGACGCCTGGCGTCCATGTGGCGATTATCGTCCTTTAAATCGTGTAACGATACGAGCTATATCTTATTCGACACATATATGACTTTGCACTGTCTCTTCAAAAAAATCTGTTTTCGAATTTGGATTTAGTGCGCGCATATCATCAAATTCCCGTAGCTGACGAAGATAATACCAAAACTGCCATCACCAATCAGACATTTGCTTGAAGGCCGTTATTTCACTGTATGGACCGATCATAAGCCCATAAATTTGCTCTTGCTGCACCGTCAGATTGATATTAGCCTCGAGAAATACGTCAGCTGGATTATATCTCACAATTCACGAGCGACATTCGAAATCTTTCCGGCTCGTCAAACACAGTTGAGGTTAGTTTCTCTCAGATTCAGTTAAGTGCTATCGACCTGCCTGGAATCGACTTTAAACATTGAGGACGTTCGCAGCAAAATGACCCTGTAGAAAGTCGGTACATTACTTCACAATCAAGTTAAATTCGCCGTATTCCGATACCTAATTCCAATTTTTTATCTGAGTTGTGACATGTCTACTGATAAAGCCCGTCCAATTGTCCCATCAGATTTGAGATGTACCGTATCCGAGCGTTTGCATCGTTGATCACATCCCGGAGTAAAAGCTACTCAAAAGCTGATTAGCTCTCGTTATCTTTGGTCTGACATGCTTAAGGACATTCAACTTTGAACCAAGAGTTGCCTTCGATGTCAACAGAGCAAAGTCCAACGTCACACCATCAGTCCCCCATGCATATTTCCACCTGTTATGGAGTGCTTTCAGCACGTTCACTTGGATTTCGTTTGTCCATTAGTGGTCTCTAAGGGTTGCTCCTATATATTGACCTGCGTGGACCGATTTACCCTTTGGCCATTGGCGATAGCCATCCCAGATATCAGTGCAGAAATAGTTGCGAAAACTTTCGTTCAACATTGGATCAGCAACTTTGGTGTAACAAACACTATTACCGCTGACAGAGGTTCGTAATTTTAGTCAACGCTTTTTCGGGAATTGAATAGAACATTCGGTACGAACTACAAACAGACTACAGCCTACCATTCTTCTTCAAGTGGCTTAGTCGAAAGATTTCACCGGCAACTCAAGGCCGCAATCATTAGTCACAGGAATTCAGAACGTTGGTCTGAGTCGTAGCCTTTGGTGCTTCTTGGTATTCGTACTACCGTGAAAGAAGACCTGGGTTTTTCAGCTGCTGAGATGATGTATCGGAGGGCACTCAACCTACCTGGCGAATTCCTGATATCTTCTGATTCACCTTTAGATCTTACAGCTCCACGATATGTTAGTCGCCTTCGCAGCTTTATGAGCTGCGAGCGATCCCAACTCGCCAACACACTCAACCGCTCTAGATCTCAGTAGACTTGTCTATTAGCGATATTCTGTTTGTGGGTGCTGATCATGTACGTCGACCACTTCAACCACCATACACTGGTCTGTACAAGGTTCTCAGAATCTATCCAAAGTATTTCGTCATTGACCGGAATGGATGACGAGAAATCGACAGTATCGATTGTCTAAAAGTCGCTTACGTAGAACCAACATCGGAAACGGAAGCAAATACCAGAAAAGTTACTCCACAAACGTCAAATCGATATCAACGCGTTCCTTCATCCGCTTCACCATAAACCAAGCTTAACGCTGATTCCCTTGATAAACACCATTACACTTTCCTAAAACTACCCGACACTGACAGACAAACATGGTCTGGTCGTAAATACATTTTCCCTAAAGTTGGCTGATTTCATAACCTAATGGTTTTTCGATCGTCTTTTTCTTGTTCCCGACGCTCTAGGGAGAATTCTATAGTAATTTGTAGAGTCTTATATTTTGCATCATCTTAATAGTCATTACCGCATCGTTTCGATTATCGCTAACGCCATATTGATTTATCGATTTCATTTCATCGTTATCAGATCAGAGATTTTCTGTTCGTTAACTCAGTGAACGATGTTCTCCTGTTGAATACCAAATGTGTTGAGCTCTAAAAGGGAATTAGATGTTAAATGGTCTATCATATTTCTGCACATTGTCTAAGAAAAACAAAAAAACAAAAAAAGTAGTGTCACTTTTTTTAAAATCATATCTGTCTAGGCCTGGGCAACTTGACAGCAAATTAGACCACATGCAGTTTATGACTGTGTTCCACTTTGCCTAGACTAAGCTAGTGATTATATACACCGTACATTGTCTCATGAATAGCTGACCTCTCACCGTGCTGGTGAAGAGAAACCCTACCTTACTTTCCAGATATCCGGAAACAAGAACGTGTGGAAAGTGCGAACTGTATACTCGATGTCGAATTGCCGGGTGCTCAACCGCATACCGTCGAAGGAAATCGAGGCGCGCGATTGGCTTGTAGCCACCTTCAGCCCTGTGCAACTTGAACTTGAACTTGAAACTCACTCATTGTCCACGCACTGCCTTTCTTCTTCTGTGGTTGTTTGGAGTCAAAATTGTATGTGGACTGAAACCCATTCAGTCTCAAGATGCATTCTAAACAATCCATTACAGTAGCATCTCCGTGTTTCGCTGACAATCAACCCTAATGTTTTGTGACGGAAAACCATGCAAATGAATATCCTAATGGGAGCTTCCACTGAACCTCAATAAGTGTCAACTCTTGTCTGCTCTGGTCGACAAGATCACAGTCCAGGTGTCAGGTACTCCTATTAGCGTTGATGCCACACAGCGGGTTAAGGACTTGGGTTTTCTGGTTAGAGCTGACTTCAAATGGGAGGACCAATGCGCTGTTGCAGCGCAACGTGCACGCAATGTGCTCTTTCGGTTGAAGTCGGTGCTTTCCAGCAGAAGTCCCGACGTGTTCCTGCCACTTTACAAGGCGTTAGTCAAGCCGCATTTGGAATATTGTGTCCAGGCGTGGTGTCCTCACTACCAGAAGGATATCATTCGACTTGAAAGCGTCCAGCGACTAGCAACACGCATGATTGAGGGTCAGCGTGGGAAAAGTTATGCTGATCGCCTTTGGGCTCTGGGTCTTTTCTCTTTTAAGCGTCGTCGTTTGAGAGGTGATTTGATTGAAACCTTCAAGATCTTAAAGGGCTTAAGCGGCGTTAATCCAGATGACATCTTTACCTTAAGTCCTAAGCTGGGCACTCGCGGACACGCACTCAAGCTCGCTAAGGAACGATGTCGACTAGATTCTAGGGAAAACTTTTTCAGCTTCAGGGTGGTCAACTTCTGGAACAAGCTCCCTGAAGAACTTATCTCCTGTAGTTCCGTCTCAACTTTCAAGCAGGGTTTAGACCGTGACTGGGGTAAGTTATTCTCTGATTACATCCCATGATTACCATGCTTAGGTTGTCCTCCATTTTGCTCGCTATTCACTGTAGCAGTTTTAGAGCATCTTCCTATTCTTGATTCTCCATCAGCAGACCTCTCACCGTGCTGGTGAGGAGAAACTGCCTTTTCTTTTTTCCAGCATCGATTATTGCGCGTTGCTGTCCTACTACTATCCTACTACTACAGCCCCTGGCACCGCGATCATCAGAGATTGCAAACAGAGAAGAAAGAAAATTACCTTTTGGCAGTGCATCGATTATAGCGCGGTGCTCCTCCAACTACATTCTCCTAGTCCTACGACCATCAGAGGTTCCACACGGAGAAAAATGATAGACCCTTTGACAGTGGTGGGCGCTTCTCCGCAGCTTTCCATCGGAAGAAATTCTGGACGCTCGATTGGCTTGTCAGCCTGTGCAAACTGAACTGAACTGAACTGAACTATTATTTAACTCAAGGCGGGTTGCTTGAATGTAATACGTGTTCCAAATTGCTTTTCAATTGTCGTCTATTTTCTATACACTAAGTGCCGTTAGTAATTAAACCGCAACGGATATAATTTTAGTAATATCGAGATTTATTGAAAATGTTATATTCATATATTATATTTTTATATGATCCATTTAAAAAAGTCCAATCTTTTCCCATATTAAAATTCATTAAATTCCTCAAGCTATAAATTGCACCGTTAAATTAGACAGCGAAACTTCCATAATCTTAAAAAATTGAGGTAAATAGAATATGATGTGTGGAGTCTACGAGATGAGGTAATAACCTCACAAACGGTATACGACTCTCCTAAACCATTATTCTTGTTCGATGGAAACTAATTTCGTCATTGATCAATATATATTGATCGAAGTCAATACATTAAAAAAAATAGATGTTAATATATATGCCAGAGAGAAACGCTTTCTAAGAATATGATTCTGTTCAAAGCAGCTGATAATTATCTTTTCTTTTTCATATAAAGTTTCTTTTTCATTAGAGTTTCTTTTTCATTTTTTCGCATTTGTGGAAATAAACTGCTGTCCATCGTCTTTTCATTCGATTAGACATGCAACATGCATAACTCTCTCACCTTTCGGTGATGAGACATCTCCCATCTTCCATTCACAGTTACACACGCCTTTGTTCTTCTTCTTCTTCTTCTTCTTCTGAATCGAAAACAGAAGGGATAAAATCCCGTTTGAGCTTCATCACAGTTATAGACATGGGTGACTTCTGCTGACAAGGCAAACCCTGAGAGTAGAGGAACACCACTATATCACTCCAGGGATCAAGTCCATCCGTCTCAACAAATGCTGATCCAGCGCGCTTTTGAATAGCTGTTCAGATGGTAGAGACAGGAGCCTTTTCGGTAGAGAGTTCCAAGTGTTCACCACCCGCGTGGATAGCCTGCTCGCATTACTCAGCTTTCGCCTTCTAGTCTTCTGCAACTTAATGCCATGTCCACGAGTCCTCGACTCAACTACTAAACGGAAGTACCGGAGGAACACGTCTCCATGTTGACCGAGAAGAATCCGGCGTGTCATGATCAGGTCAAATCTTTCCCTTCGAAATTCTAGGGGGTAGAGTTTCAGTAAGCTCCTTCTATCCTCGTACGCGAGTTGGCGCACTCCACGAACCATCTTAGTGCCCCTCCTTTGTACCATCTCCAAGGAGTCTCATTCGCCTTTAGACTGAGGGAATGTAAAGGTAGCCCATATTCCAACAGA
>JACCGJ010019155.1:0-15770 GCA_013407085.1 Atriophallophorus winterbourni | reverse complement strand
CTACTTTAAAATTCAACAAAACATTAAAAGAATAGCATATGTGGAATTCTCATTTTGTCCAAGATATTATAATTGATGTTAATGACCAATTCCCACAAGTTTACATTTGGTTAAACTGTTTAATGGTCGATTTTGTGCACACTACATAAAATTGGAACAACCTTTTGACTTTAGATTGGCTTGTTTTGGAAAACACAAGAATCACACACTGTTTCACTCACGTAATGCATGGTCCAAAGCACTTTTCTCAACTCACGCGAAATAATAACTAATGCTTTCACATATTTGAACATTTGATTACTTTGCTAGTAAGCTTAGAATATGTTAATTCTATGTCAGAACTTTGCAAAATATATATTTCATCAAGATATTCACTTGATGATAATGACGTCAAGATCGAGAGCGTTTGTGTATTCAAATCGAAATTCAATGCTCAATATTAACAATCATTTGGTATAACAACACAATTGCTTAATTGATACATAAAATTCCTAATACCAAACAGTTTGACTAACATTGACTGTTTTCAATAAAACTAGACAAATTAAGGTATTCAATTAGTGCACTATTGTGTTTTATTTAAAAACGGGCAATATAATCCAATAATCTAAAATTGTGTCTGGTTACCAGAAAAATCGGTCTGAACTGAGCGACGTATTTTAAAAACCAGACGTCCAATTGATGCAATGAACCAATGGTCTTCGATGGATGATGTTGTTCATATCATCTTCAAATGACTGACATTTCTTCAAATCGTCTAAATTTCTCTATCTAATTTGAAGCTAATTTTGCTGTATAAACTTTACAAAGGAAGATATCTTAGTAATCATTTTCAACGTCATGTTTTTACTGATTAATCACGTCAACATCTTTTCTTAACAGATATACGCGTGGCATTTCCTCTCGAAAAAAATCAATTTTTCAAACAACCAATTTCACAAGAGGATATCAACAACCCGAATGTCTTAAATTCACTAAAGACTCAAGTGAGTCGCACTAAACGAGATATATTCGATGGGTACTAATGTTGCTGACTTCACAACTATTGATAATGTTGAACAATCCTACTTGATATAATGTAGGAATAATGTGTCCTAAGCGCGTTCGTGCGTAAGCCTTCTTGCTATTAAAATCTGAAGTGGTTAGCTATAGTGGTGGACTATTAATTAAGCCGTAAAAATCGTTAGAATTATGTTCATTGTATTCCGTATACTTCTGTAAACTGTTGCGAGGTTTAAATGTTTTATTCTTTCCCAATTCAGCTTTTTGAACTTCTGAAACGAGCGGGATATAATATCCGATTTATGGGTAACAGAATATTGAATGGTACACCGGACACACCGACGTGTGCCCAAATGGACATTAAAATGAACATGTACCAAAAAGAAAACTTAACACGGTACCCGGAAACCTGGCCTCTATCCATCGTACCAAGACAGAGGGACGTGCTCGGTTGGGATATAATCTACGAGTATCAAACATTGCCGAGTGTCGGTTGGTTGCATTTTTGTTTTACTCAGTACAGAAATTCCGAGATAATTGTGCTTGTAGTTTGCCCCTTTCAGATAGTTGAATGCAATTTCCGTCTTAAACAAACTAAGTATTTTCACCTGATATTTCATATCGAAATGACACTTGCAATCAGTTATGCATTTATTCAATTAATTATGCGTAACGTTAACATGTCACAACACCACATGATAACAGTATGAACGAATTTGTATGTTTGTTTGTATAAATGAGTCATATCGATATCGATTCAAATAATGGAAGACATGGAGAGCCCAAAACATGTTGAGAGATTTTGATGACATTATCTGAAATAACGAAACATACCAATGAAAAATGTGCGTGTGGTTTATTCCATATCATTTGTTTCAAACACTTGATATCCTATTTGAAAGGTGCCTAATGTCGTTAGGATAATAAACGTTGGACTTTTTTATAATTTTAATTCAATCTTGGCAAGATCAACAACCAAACGGATAATTTTATTTTACTTTATTTATCGCCAGCTAAAATATAATCTTGTTATGTTAATTATAAGTAAAATTATCTCCAGAAAATAGAACGCGATGTTGCATTGTTCGACACGCATTATTCCCGATACAAAGCAACATCCATCAACTTGTGCTAACACAACACAAATTATATACTTGGCAAATTTCTTTCCGCAGACCTATAATATGTTCATATATCGAAACTGTAATTTTCTGTATATTGAAAATATTTAATAATATAACATGAAATGTAATATAATTTATATTTAGATATACCATTTATTAATTCTACTTCCGCTACTAAAATATTTCACGTTTACATCTTAAAGATACCGCTGGAACATCAGGTAAAAAAATAAGTTTTGAGGGTTTCAAAATGATGTTCTGTCATGTATTTTTCACTATATACAATAATCTTACACATCTTAGTATATTAAATTAATATTATTATTATGTCATCTTTATTTACAATTTGGATATTTGAATTTGCTTCATGATTAGTTCAGTTCTGGTGCAGAGGAGAGTAAGTGGTTAAAGAGCCAGAATTTATGTTAGTCGAAAGCTGCTAAAATGTTTTTTTTAATTTGTTCCGATGGATATCCTCGACGATAGCAACGCCAGAAGTTATCCGTGTTGTATTTAGAAAAGCGCCACCTTATGATTGATAAAAGATCTAGCGACTTCAGACGTGCGGTGTAACGTTTCACTCGCTGATCCTCAGTCATGCGAGTTGCTTGGCGATGTACGCTTTGGAGTGGAATAAATCGATGAAGAACTGAATGGAAGATTTTGAAGTCTGTAACCAATTTACAAGCCTGAAGTTGCTTCTAGGGCGAGAAATAGGTTTGTAAAAACGAAGTAGCGCATCGAAGCATATCAATACATGATCAATTTCCCGAGCAGTTATTGGTATTTAAAATGTCTAACTGCTTCGAGATGGGACGACAATTCCAGGTGAAGAGTGGATGGAGTGCATTTATTAGGAAACCTCGTCGGATCACTCATATGCTGATACAACGCATGACCATGAAGCCATTCGATAAAAGTGCCGGATTTTTTGGTGCCAACATTAAAAGTGACGGCCCAATCTATGTCATGAATGTTGAAATCACCTAAGATGAGTACGCTGGGAGCTAATTGAAACAACCCGTCAAACGTCACAGTCAGCTATGTAATCTTCTGC
Organism: Atriophallophorus winterbourni; assembly: GCA_013407085.1. NCBI lineage: Eukaryota > Metazoa > Platyhelminthes > Trematoda > Plagiorchiida > Microphallidae > Atriophallophorus > Atriophallophorus winterbourni. The sequence goes on along the minus strand of JACCGJ010019155.1, from coordinate 12,587 downwards.
TGGGCTGCACTAGGTGTGATGCAGAAACAAGCAATTACGAGGGCTGACTTGTAGCAAGTAAGGATACTCGTAAGAACGTGGATGTTTTCACTGGCTAAAGTTATACCCTTACGCGTATTGAGCCAACAGGCCTCTAGGAGGAGTGCAGCGCCACCGCCTCTCCTAATGCCAGGTCTATCTCATCTAATGACGAGATACTGTTCACTGATGTATATTGTCACATCATCAAGCGCGGACAGCCAGGTCTCAGAAAGCGCTATAACCTGGGGTGTAACTCAACCACGTTAAGCCACTTATTCCTTACACTGCACCTAATAGCTAACAGAGCTGGGAAGCTGGTTGAGGGTTATTTCCAAACGAATCCTGATTTGCTATCGATCTGTGCACCTAAGGTAACTGCACGTTTTTTGGCGGCCTACGTAAAGAAGGAGTATTAGGTTCTACAGCCTCTTGCATGAATGTTACGGATCATGTCTATGAATGAATGCCGCGTACATCGAACAGAGCCTCTACTGGAGACACCTGCATGGCTCCGGTCTTCATTTGCGCTACGCCGTCAACGTGATCCAATCCGGACGTCATATTAGGCTGATCGGAATGATCGTCACTGATTCACTGGACAAGATTCCCTCTTCTTCGTAATAATTTGAATCACGAAAAAGCGATCGACTAATTTGCACAAAATCTTAGTAGCATAATGCGTGAACATGAAAATAATAATGACAGAAAATTTAGTTGACGATATTTAAAGAAAAACATGACACAACCAATTATCGAACTTATTTTTCGAATCTACTTGTAAATATGTCTCGTAAATTGAATCACAGTGTCCAACTACAAAACAGCATATTCAAATCGTTTCGAGCTCTGAACGACACTTAGCAGAACTTTTCACAATTTGAGTACAAAATCTTGTTCATGTTATCTTCTCTTTCTTAAATTGTCTTGTGATCAGCTCAGTTGAAAGATGAAATATCAGATAGTTTTATTAACGCAACATTGCACAAAGCTCCCATTTTGTTATGAATCTTGAAGCTACTATATACCGTCAATATCTTTCTAAACACATTGTTATCTCGTAACTAATAATATTGTTCAATTTCTTCGAAATAATGACTGTGTATTGTCGCTAGGTGCGTGTGTGACACGGTTGATGTAACTATACTTTTGTCAAGGTTCAGAAACAATTTATTACTGTTACGTGCAATTTCAGATTTTAAAGTAAATGAAATTATTCATATTCATCGTAATGTCCACATTGAATATAATGTTGTTACAAACACGTTTTGTAAAATATACTTTAAACATGCTCAATTACATACATTTCATCACACACAACGCGACACATTTCTTGTTATAAGCACGCAGCAAACGGGGAAAGAACGAACATGATCCACATGCGTTGACACAGTGGCAAAATGGCACATGAGTTGCTCTTAAATTTGGCTGGTTAGACCAAACTGTGTCTCTACATATGCTCAAACAAATGATGATTGCGATAAAACGATTATCATGAAACCTAATGCACATTTGCATGTATTTTGACGCATAAAAGCGCAACTTGCTAACCATTGTTCCATCGATTCAACGCAGGAGGATCATGGTCGTACTGTTCCTACCTGATGAGTGTAAACAGGAAGAAAACGGTCGTTGTGCGTGGGATGGAAATGCATGCAAATGAAAATTTTTGTTCACTATCATGGATTTCCAACATCCACATGTGTTTGGGCATATGTGATTTAATTGTTATTGTAAAACCAACTTTATCCATAAGTGACAGACAAGCGCAACTTGTATATTGAAACTGTTGATTAAATTGCAAAAAAATGATGTTTATTTTTTCAAATGATTTAGTGATCCAAATCGAATTTTCGCATGACGTTGGCTTCCCAATGGACTACTGTTCTTTTGTAAGTTCATTTAAACCAAATGTAAAGATCGAAAACTTAAGTTTACATAACTTGATTTTTTTCACAATCGTTTCGCAAGTGAGATAAATTTGTCGAATAAACTTGTGATCAAGGAGCGCTTGTATGCCTACCTGATGAGTGCAAACAGCACGAAACCGGTCGTGGGGTGTGAATGACGGAAAAGCATGCGAATGAAAACTTGTGATCATGTTTTAAAAAATACCATCATAGCAGTGAAAATTGTATGTTCAGTGAATTGTGATATAAACCTATTGTGTTTATATAAAGTTCACATAATTTCGCAGTAATTTAACAGATAACTCTGGCATTTCAGAGAATAATTGATCGACGTTTCAACGTTCCGGTATTGAAGATATTCATTAGCTGTTTCTTTTTGTTATTTGATATGATGTTTGCTTTTGGTTATTACAATTTACGGGTTTGTGGTTCATGAATTCTATTTTTCAGTGAAATTCATCTTGTTTATCAATAATCACATGCGGTAAACATATAAAGCATAGGATGTATGGAACGTAATTGATTGAAGTTTGTGATTTTGCTGTAGCGATACAGTGTTTGTCTAAGCGGGAGTGCTTCCAAGCGAATGGTGCGCATTTAACTTTTAACGTTCAATTAAAATATTGTTAAAACACATCAAGAAGTAGAAAACTGCGAAACAATACGTGAGGTATTTCTGGTCGTATTGTGATATAAAACATTATGGATTGCTGTGATTCGATAAACTATTCAATTTGTGGAATATAGTATTGAATATTTTGAATGTGAGTCAAAGTAAATTCTGGCATTGTGAGACCTCGAGACTAGGTCTTTATATTTCATTCGAAGCATCAATACGTTTTGCATAAAAACATTTTACAATCTGTGAGACATGCTTGCATTTAAGATGCCTCCGTAAATTAAGTTCTTGGCCAGGAGTACATAAATTATTTGTGATTTTGAGAATTAATTAGTTCAACTTCGATTTATCAGGTGGATTCAAAATTGTCGATTGAGGAGTCCGCAATGTGTGCTGTGGCATTTAATTGATCCGTTTAACGATTACATTTTGCAATCCCTTAATCAGCAGGGTCTTTCTAATTATCGATTTCTTCTTCGTGAGTGTATCTGGCACAGGCAGAACTTATTGAATTCTCGGATTGCAGATAGCAATCATAATTCAGATTTGAGCCTTCAGGAACATTTTTAATTGTACTTTGTATAAAAATGAAGCATACTGTAAAGCATTAGACTTCTGAAACAATATTCAAAATACTGTTAGGTTATGAAGTATTTATTCATAACCCCTTCAATCTGTAGTACAGTTAATGAATGAACTAATGATCGAGCATTAATCACTATTTCTGGTGGGCACATAATATGAGTATGGTTTACTTCATAGAATTCGTGATATTCATTCAGCGAATAAAACATTTCAGTTACGGTTGTAGTTTTCTTTCACCCACGAGTGGGCCAGGATTACATTCAGACATAACAAGACCATTCGTATCATAAGGATTTATGTAAAGTGAATGTGAAACCATAAAACCATAAATGAAACCATAAATTCGGTCGATAACTCAGATTAAGACTCATTTCATTTTGATTTCACATAATAAAGAACCACCACTAGCAATAATGTGACCTCGTCGATATTTCTTTCAATTTTTAAAATAATTTATTGAGCAATTTTAAAGCATTCCTATCATTTATTGGCAGGTCGCTCAACTATTCCAAATCGAGGTAAAACCAGGATGGCCCTATTGTTATCGAGTGAAATCGTTTTGGGGAGACCCCAAAAAATACCAGCGGGTGGAAATATCAATTGATTATCTCAAAAACATTGATTTCGATTGGAGGCTCACCCTCAGGTCAAGATCACTTCAGCAACGAAAAGAACAATCCATAACAGCTGCCATTCTGGAGGGCTACCCTACTCATGGTTTGTTTGCAATCTGATGATAATCTTCACTTGTTATTAAAATAAAATTATTGTTTTCAAACTTGCTAAACTGTTAGTGATAATCTGAATCATGAGAGCGAATTCCTGGCTTATCAAGTGAATGATTACAAAAATGTACTTAAATTTCTTGAACATATAGATTTTTATTATATTTGGGTGATTTTACACAAAATTCTTCTGCAATATTGTGTCAAATGATTTCGATTGTGCACTACTCACGGAACGCATTATGCAATAAAGTTAATATTAAATAAGTTGCGATTGTTTGTAACTGCTGGATAAGTATGTTACAGCCAGCGTGTTCCTGTTTTCCATTCCTCCACTGTTTCAAGCGCATGCGGATGATGATCTAACTGTATCTACCTGATGAGTTCAAACAAATCGAAACTAGTCGTGATTTGTGTGTGATGAAAATGCATGCAAATTAATAAAAATATTTTATTCAATTGTTTGAATGTAAGGTATATGGAAAATTATCGGAGCAATGATTATATATTTGTGGTACCCCTCTCCTGAATAAACTATAGAATGAATTTTTCTTCTGCCACTGTATGGTTTACTTGGAACAATTCACATTTTCTTCATATTTTGAAGATGTGAAATAAATTATAGTTTAGGCTAATTGCGAGCTTTAAAAGATATGCAGAACCCTACCCTTATACACACATTATTAACAGGAATCACTCAAATGACCAGCGTTGAAAAATTACGTTGTTGCAGACAAATTGATTGTACATCCATCTTTCTTAACTTGTACTTTACTGTATTTGAACCTGTGCCATTTCGGCGCCTGATTATTGATTTTCTAAGTCTTCCGATTTAAGTATCGTGGCAAGCGCTCCAAGATTGATTGTTCCTCCCGAACAAAACTGCTTTGTCATCCGAAAAGCTCTTGAACATAACAGTTCTTGCGATTGTGATGTACATTCATGGTCGACATCGACCGAAGGAGGCCTAACTACAACGTCTTTAGACTGACGAATATAAACTACAATCAATAGCGATGGTCAGGTGACGTAGAAAATCGATAACCACTTTCCGACATACCACAGGTTTAAATAGAATAGAGCATAGAGTTGGATAGCGCCCGACGTTGTCGATAGTCCTATGTTTTCGAGGCTAATGCCACTTGAACCGTTCTCAAACGATCCTACGAAAACCTGAACTATCACTATGGTGTGCATTGCGTCGTGGAATATTTCAGTGCTTCGTGCTCTGGGAGTGTGCATGAGTTTGTGTTAAGCATCTCATCCGAAATCTCGGGATTAGCGCTCATCGCCAAGTACTCCGCACAACCACAATAGTTTCAAAATATTTAAACTATTAAAAAATTGATTTTGCTCAAATGGAGTTTTAAATAAATTTTACATATGATATTTTTCAAGACGGTATGTTGACTTAAATTAGAGTGATCCATGGAATAGTTGTCAAAGTATTACAAAATTTAATATTGATTCACAATTTGTTTCGCTTGTAAATCAACCACATTCTATTTTTCCCATGTAGAATATTATTACGAAATATCTGAAGACGAACTGACTAAATTCACAGGTACGGCTTTGAAAAATGCTTATTACTATATGTATATTATTATATTTATATGAGTGCGTAATTTCTGCATTTGCTATTCCAGTTTTTCTCTTAGACGTGACAGCGAGTAGTAAGCCTGAAGCCGAAAAATTGTGTGAAACGGTAATAACTTCGAAAAACTTTTTACTCTCATCCGATTTACGTTTTATGTTATAAATTATTTTGATGAGTTCATGCTGAAAATTTTGATTAAAAATCACATTAGGGGACCAAACATCATATTGAATTTCATTTTCATGATCAAGTGACAATATATTAGCTCCGCCTATGAGATAATAATCTTCAGTTAATATGGTCCAAATTCAAATAATGTGTACCATTGCGTTAAATAAATTCGATGATTTCTTCATAAACTTATTGCCGATTATATTTCGAAAAAAATGAAAGAAACCGCTCAGTTGGTATTGCTCATTCAAATTAAAGGAAAGAACTTTTCCACGAAACTGTAAAACATATGAGGACATTATAGTTAAGGTGAGGAACAAAACAAGCAAAACAAAAATATCTATTCATATTATGTCATGTATATGGAAAACGATGGTAGGAAAAATTTTGAAATAAACAGTCATTTGATTACTCAAGTTCAGGTTTAAGGACAAAATAGCTCCCAATTACATGAAACCTTGCATACTTTATAGAACGAGATCTTGATATCGTTGGTTGATCAAGCTGGAAATGAGTACCTTGTTGGATTTTCGTGATTTTGAATTTCTACCAAATGAAAGCGTCTGCAAGTCAATGATTTAAATCTTTGACATTAACGGTGAATGTTCGACGCGATTGCGTTCGATAAATGCAACGGCTTCTTTAATGAAACATGAACAATAAACGCAAGGGGAATTAAAAAGGGAGAAAATCTGCGCCAAACCGGAGCGTCATCAAAAGAAAGGTTTCGATATTCTCGGTTTCATGTAATGAAGTTGGAATTGTAAAAGGATAGCAATCCAGCTAATTATACTAGTTTGTACATTATTGTCAGATTGTTTTATGAAGAAATGGCTGAAAGCATTAGTGCAAACTTACATTTGTTTCGTTTTTCTATTTAATGCATGAGCTGTACACAGCAAGACTATATTATATATGGAATACAATACGTAGCATACACGTTATAATTTTAATAAAATAATACTGATAAAGTAACCGTTTCCAGTCATTTGATTGGAAAATGTGTAAGATTTGATGGTGTATTCATAATGGTAAGAAAATTGTGCAAACGCTTTGAACATTTTTGGGAAACGTTTCTCTTCTGACACACAGGCTTCGTCAAATAAATGGTGATAGTCTGAATAGGAATCATCACTACGCAGTAGTCAACCTAACATCTCTGTTTCTACTTTACCGTTAAACAATCTATATTAAAACTCAGGGTAATGTTTTGAAGCAAGTTTCATTGCTCGTTATAAATAAGCAGTTAATATTTTTATGCGTTTAAGCAAACTTTCAGCAAATATTAATTCAACCACACACATTTCTGGAATTCAATGAAGAAACAGAATATATTTTTTGTATCATGTGCTAATTAGAAATGCGAGTCAAATATTGAAATTCCTCTACCAGCGACATCAAACGTTGTAATGGTAATCTAATAAATCTCAGTCTGCAAGGTGTTTTTCCGATAGTGCTTTTTCGGGATCCATTGGAAATTTCTCCAACCAACGCAGCAAAACTTCCCTGCTTTGAAATATTTATAGTGCATTTAAGACGACCAGGACGTTAAATATCCTCGTATGAAAAAGTTTAACAACAAAAATGTTACTTGATGATAGGAAAAATTAAAATGTGCGAAAAATTACCTTTAAGCACTGACGATTCAAAAGTCGCGCAAATTAAGTTTATGAAAAGCGCTCTCACAAAAGAAGGATTGTGAATAATTGTGGTAATTGTACTATGGCTTTAATCAAATGATTATATATTTCTGTCAACTAAAAGATTACAAATCTGATTTATCTTTCTAACCATTTTCTGATTAATTGCTCAAGATATGTAGGCATTTTTATAACCTAAAACCTAACTCAACCTTTTGCATTTTTTCCGCATCTCAATTTAAGTAATTACTAGAAGTGCATCACGTTATTCCCATTTTTTATACTTATATTATTGCAAACATGATATTACTGGAAAAAGTAAAATTTGAATGAATTTGGTGAACATTTTTTATATTTTTAGTTGCAGTTGACTTTCATAAGTAACCGATTGTCTGCGACTTGTGATCCCAGCTTGGTGAGAACTTTAACGCTGCGCATCCCACTCTGGGAAGTTAACTGGTACTCGACAACCGACCTAATGAGCACGTTAACAAGATGGAATTTTAAGGAAATTTACAACGCCCGTTGGAAGACGAAAATCAAGCCAATCTTCGAAAAAATCACGAGAAGGACATGACACTTACGCAATCTTTTGTTCAAATATATCTGCTTTGGTTCGCGATATAATTTGGTCACAATTTTGCGTTCTCAAGCAGATAGCGAGTTCAAATGTTATCCTTTAAATGAATTTAACTTGGTGTTAATGTTTGTGTGTGATGAAAATGAGATTCATGTGAAATGTGAAACGGTTTTCAATCGAAATGTTTATCATGATTTCGGGAATGGAACTGTGCAAACCGTAAGTAAGCATACTAACTGGTACAATCGACTATTCAAAGCATTCCCCAATTTAGCTAGATTCACAAGTAATTGGGAAAGTTTATTTGAATGCATTGTCAAGTTCAGCTCTGATTTTGTGATACTACTCAGATTTCATTCAGTGGTACATTGAAATAAGGAATATAGTAAGCAAAATATGTAAATTATCTATTAAATAAAGCATCTTGGCAATCAAATATCGAGGCCTACAGAAAACTCAACTATTAAATACGCTTAGGATGTGACGAAATAATCAAATGTTAACAAGTGCATATATACCAATGTGTAGTGTTTAACTAACAAATTAGCCTAACCGTGTGAGGTTTGTGACAGACGTTAACTAAATTTGGTCGCAGTTAAAGAGACGTGTTTCTAGCATTACATGAACTCTCAATTCTAAAAATGTCACTACTCAGTACCGATTGCGTAAAATTCCGGTGGTGGAGCTGTAGTCCTCTCACATGAATGTTTATCGCGGTGTAGAGTAATCTATTGTCCTAACCTCTGCCTACCTGATACGATGTGATGTTCAGTAAACTCAGTCAGTGGAGATAAATTTACTATCGGAATCATTTATCGCTCGCCATCATCCGAACCTAATTTAATTATAAACTAATCGAAATCTGCAATAAATTACAAGCTGTCAGATTGGTCGATTGCTGATCATGGGCGATTTAAAACTATCGCATCTGTTATAAAGAAGTGACACGCCCTGCGTTCGTTTGAAAATAAATTCAAGGAGGTTATCGAAATTGCTTCACGGCAAAAACACGTTGACCAGGTAACTCGCAGGCCGGGTCTTGACCAACCTGCAACCATCGACCTTGTCTTAGCGCCTGAAGCATTCGCGGTAGAGCATATACTATACCTGGCATTACTGGGAATTAGTGACCATGCCGTGCTTCTTTTATATTATGTATGTAGTGCCGAACGATTGAGGGGACAAACAATAAAAATAAAATTTAAATCCTTATTGGGCCAAGGCACTACACGAAGGTGATGTTGTACATGCTTACAACATCGTTAAATATGAAGCTTTTGCTAGGGCAATCCATAGCATTCTAATAAAAATGCTCGAAGATTATTTATTAATGAAACTTTTACTGAATTGTTTAACAGACAAACTTACGGATAATTACGAACCTTTTGCGTTAACATAACCCTCACTAGAAGAATAGACGTCACAATTGGAGCTCCGCAAATGATCGGAGCATGGACTTTTTCAATTCTGGGTGTGTACGAACTATAGAGTAGAGGATATTGGATGCAAATCAATAGTGCTTGTGGATGATATTAAAATATGGAAACGAATATGCCAAGATCAAAACAATTAACGGATTATAAGGCACATAGGGGTGATGGTGCGTCAGTTGATATTAAACGCGCCTGTCTATCTTTACAATCACAGAACCCACCAGGGACTGGGCAGATCCTGACCAGCTTATGATTGGTCAGGTTAGTGAAATTTAAGCTTGATCTCTGTTCGTACTGACACCGTTGATCTGACAAAGCTTCAGATTCAGAAGCGAAACGTTAACAGTAAACTGCGGTAAACACTTCATTACAAACTTTCTTTTTTATGAATATGATTCCCCGATCGGTAACAAACATTTTACATTACATTGTTCACTCTTACGAACCACGAGTTCGCAAATAGTCCAGCGAGTTGGTACAAACAGCCTAAGTAGGAGCCAAATAGACGACTAATTGCGTCTTTAACCACACATGTTAGCAGAACAAAGTCATACCTCGTGATCTGGTGGTCTCACCTCCAGATAATTCACGCAATTCCAGGAAGGACTGGCGAAAACGCATCCAAATTTTCTATTAACAAAGCATTTACAGGGCCAACAAAAAACCTGAGAGACGCGCGTCGAAAGCTCCAGTTGAAGTCTGAATTGCCGGAGCGGAGTTTTATAATGGGTTTTCTGCGCAATCTGTGGACAAAGACGCCGGACCTAGCAAATTACAGAGAAACAAAAACGTGAGCTTGCCAATCTTGGCACATCAAAGCATAAATGTAATTCAACTAGTACTTCCGATAACAGTGCTAAACAGTATTCTAAAGTAATTAACTTATCAGATAGGCCGTTTTCGCAGCCATTGTTGGAAAGGCGTAAACTTATCCCTAAGTAAGAAGGTTTTAAAAACTGATGAGTGAACAAAGATTGTTGGAAAAGGCTTAAACTTGTCAATGAGTACAAAGTTTTTAAAACCTGAAGTAATAATTCCATGTGTAGAATCTACCGTAACTCAGCTGCGGGAAACACAGGCAAACGCACTACACAACGGAGTAGACAGTATTGCCAAGAAACAAGATCCAGGAAGGTGTAACCTTAAGCAAGATTAACAGCGAGCACTTCGTAATCTGCGGAAGGAAGAAGGAATAGTGGTCACTAGAGCTGAAAAAGGCATTGGATGACATTAGATCCCCAACACACGAATTGCCGATGAATAACTTTTATTTGTTTAAACCGCTAGTCAGGAACAGGGATTCTCCCCATAAGAACGTTTTTGATTTTGTTCGTCGTTTGAGTACAATAACGCTCGATGAGGATGATATGATGATTAGCGCCGATGTAAGCGCCTTGTTCACGAATGTGGACAAAAAGAGCGCTGTAGAATTAGCAAATAATGCACCTAATTTAGACGCAAAAATGACAGATCCTACAAACTTGAGTGTACAGCAAATCGTCAACGGAATAGTGTCTGAATATGAACCACTTCTAGTTTAATGGGCAGTATTACAAGCGAAAGGAAGGTTTAGAATGTTCCCCAGTGTTAGCGAATATGTAGATGGAGACTATTGATGAGTCAGCTTTAAAAAATGAAGCTTTTCAGCAAAAGATATGGTGGCGTTTTTTCAATGATACATTCATCATCATTGAGTCGACAGAAAGGACACCCTAATTTTTTCGACTGTCTCGCGCGAAAAAAGAATGGTAAAATAAGCACTTCGGTCTATCGTAAGCCAATCGAAACAGGTTCTGTCTTGCGGTACTAATCAGCCAACCCTGAAAAAATCTTATTAATTCATTTGCAAAATTGCTGTTCTCCAAAAGTGTAACGCTTGTGCTGCGACACTACAGATAAAAAGCGAACGCATCACGAAGTTAGTCGTCAGCTTACTGATCCTGGTTACCATAGCTCCTGATTAAACCCCAACTGAAACGCGTTAAATACCCAGGCACCCAACACGGAAAACCTTGTCATGCACCAGTTTCTATACTACTTAGGGAACGCGTTAAGAGGAGGATAAGTCGGAATCTTGACTAAAGCCGGTTTAGCGGGTATTAAAGTTATTAAAGGTATTAAAGGAGCAGAAACGCTCGTTGTAGCCAAGTCTTTCCAATGTTATTTCATTTCTATCGCTGTTGTTTTAATCGATGATTATTCCACAAATACAGGTTCCCGCGCGCGTTCTTCCATCTGCTGTTTTGCTTTGCTTGTTTGTTTGCATGTCGTCAATCCCGACGGTTAACGGCAACATTGAAGTGTCGCAGCATTTTCAGCTTCGCGAATTACCATCGCCGATTCAACGCGACGCCATCGGCGTTGGAGGTTTCGATTATGATTGTCGGGTAATTAAATCGGCCATTAAAATCACGTAGAGGTAGTTCGTTCCTTGTTCGCTCACTGTAACATTTTATGTTAATATTCTGCATTATCCACTACATAATTCGTGAACCGACGTGTACCTTTTTGGCGGTTAATAATACTTCGAACTCTCTATTGGTTCTCCTTCCGTGGTTGCGATTCGACGTGCGTTGCTCCCTGCGGAGAATTGTTGCTTACACGTATCTTTTCGCGCATTTTGCACTGACTTCCAATTTTTGATTTTCCTGTGTGGTTTATCTCGCTATCGCGGACTTTACTGGATCTTTATTTGTACATTTGCTGCTTTGGACTTTCAGTGAGTTAATTCCATTTTTGTTGTATTGTGTGTATTGGAGACTCATATTTTTGGTCCACTACATAACTGGTAAGCCAATTTCACATTTTTTCGCTCGGAACTTCTATGATATTCTTTTTATTTTGCCGTAATGTTGTTTGAACCCACTGATTCGCAAGTGAACGTTATCGGCTGCAACACCCCAGTATATGACTCTGCTAACCTACAATCCTGGTTCATTCAGGTAGAGAGCATGTTTCGTTAAAACGAATTACCAGGCATGACGTCATGTTTTCATTTGTTCAATCACAGCTACCATCTTATAGCACAAAAGAAGTGCTAGACCTCCTGGACCAAATGCCCTCCAGATCACCTCACGACACGCTGAAGTCTGCTATCCTAAAACGCAATATGGCTTCTGATGAAGCCAGGCTAAAGGAACTGCATGCTGCTGATTAACTTGGCGAGATAACTACTTCACAGCCTTTGCGTCACATGCGTTCTCTATTGGACAACACAAAGTTAGACAATTCTGTCTTACAGCAACTTTGGTGAATTTCTGCAATCCAACGCCACTGCCCTCTTGCGTGTTCGGTTAACAAAGTTTGTCT
>JACCGJ010019154.1:0-10812 GCA_013407085.1 Atriophallophorus winterbourni | reverse complement strand
ATTTGTACAAATTAGTAGAGTTATTTTTAAATCTGAGTTTTCCAAAACCGATTGCTTATCCAACAAATGTTTTGCTACTACTGAAAAGACATGCAGCTATACATTGTGTGATCATCCAACGTTTCTCCATATTGAATCGTTAAATGAAAAACCAGTTTAGAATCAAAGCATATCATATTCAAAACCAATGTGACCAAAATTGTCACAATTGTAGTTTGCCTCTAAGCTGATAACGTCGAGAAAATTCCGAACATGCCAGCAGCTAAATGCCATTAGTTTCACTACCTGGCTTACCGTGCGGGGCAAAATAGATTGTATTTTGTCAAACAAAATCCATGTATATATATATATATATATATATATATATATATATATATAGAGGCAACATTAAATTTCGCGCTTTATTCAGTGTGTTTTATTTTCCTCTATCATCTTCACATATCCTTACGCGAGAACAGCATATAGGTTGGATGACATCAATATAGAAACCAAAGTTGCTGAATGAAAGTACAATGTAATACATCAGAATTGAACACGACTTCAAATTTCGATTAAATTTGCAAAGAGAAAGATTTGTTAATTAAAATAAAATAATTAAGGTTTTTATTGTAATGACGTTTGCAAATGAATACTCAGCCTACTTTATCGGTATAACTATTAAATTATTTTTAATTTGACTTAAATTTATTTGTACAAAACGAGGAAAAACAAGTTTAGGAATTGAAGCGCATATGTTTGAATACAAAATGTCTCGAAGCACAACAGTATTATAAGTTCTTCCAGCTTCATCGCCCAATTATCTGAATAATTTTATAATCTAAACATCTGGGATCCGTATTTTATCTACCTTTACCATTCTGATTGATAATACACACATTCAACAGCATTGCACCAGTCACAGAACCTTACATAACGTAAACACAATGGGTCAAAAACCGTACGGCAGAACGTTCAAATGGTGCATGAAGATCTGACTATGAAACCAGTTAATATGTACTGTCAAGTGCGTTTCAGATAATTCTGTTTCAGCTGCGATAAAACGCTGAAGTAGAATGAGACTGTTGAATTTAAAATGAAACTTTTTTCGGTTGGTGCTATGTCTGCTCGCACACCACGTGACTGAACAATGTTTATCGCACTGTGATGCGCACTGTCATGTGCGTTTTCTACTTTGTACGAATGCGAGTTCTCCCATCGTCAGCAAAATGGGAGAATTTCTTTGATACCGACAAGTTACAACTCAGAAATATGTGGCGTTCAGCGAGGATGTCACTTCATTTATATCGAAAAAAATTGTATACAGACGCGATTTGTTAAGTTGATCTTTGCATCTTATCAACTGAAAGCCGGTCGTTAGCTTGGTCCGTTAACCTATTCACATATCATATACAATAGAGATGTTCGCCTAAGAAATTCGGAAAGTTGAACGCGAAACCCTTCTACAGTTGACTATGAGAAACTGCAAGAATTTCGCTTGGACATGTTCATTAGGAACTGAAAACTTGGTATTATGCTCTTTGGAAAAATACTTGCAGTATGGATTTGTAGAAATTTGTAGAGAAGGGTTCACTGTTAGGATATTTGTCGACAGTTTAACTGATTATCGTGTATCTTTCCAGGAATATTCAGAATATTCTAGCTGGTGACGTTGCCAAGTATAATAAACTCTTACCTTCGCGCTACTTTGGAGTATTTCTTAGAAGTCTGGGTTCATTGACCATTAAACGATAGCATTGTTTAATCAAATCTGTCACATAGCCAGAACGTCAGTGATAGACTTTCGGAATGTTTAGTTTCTCAAAGTTTATATCCATTTGACTTTAGACATAGAAGGATTTTAAGGGATATTATTATGATATATTGTTGATGTTGGCCTCCTTCGTTTGATGTCCACCATGAATGTATATCACGGTGACATGAGGTTTTCATGCGGCACAAATTTTTCTACTGAATATAAAGTTCGAGTCGGGAGAAACAATCTCTTCCGCAGCGCTTGCAGCGATTGGAAATACTCATTTGATTGACGCCATTTGCACGACGGCGGATAGATTTATATTATATCTATTGCAAATTTGTAGCTATATTTAAATATTATGTGTAATGTAACGTTATGTAGTGTTTGTATTACAAATAATGCATCTTATATTCTCAAAAACTAGACTCAACTTTCAGATATAGAATACGAATTCCACATAGAATTGAAAGTAACTGGATCGTCCGGAGCAACGTCACCAAATGTTAAAGTCAGGATTACAACAGTGAATGCCGGTGCAATTGCGGATATCACAATCGCTGCTATTGTTTTCGTTGCGCTGTTGGTTGTTGCTGTTATATTCAGGGATAATTTGATAAAGGAATTCAAAAGAATCAAGGCGAGACTGTTTTCTAGGACGTGGGAATCGGGTTCAAGCACACTGGTGAATGTGCTTATAAATCAACTTTGCTGCAATTAAATTGGTTACAAATGCCGATAAATTAACGTGCAATAAAATCAATTTTTGTTTAAAAAACAAACTTTGTTAAAGAAATACATTTACGTGAAGACGGTAGAGCTGATTTTCACCGTGTTAAGTATAAGCATAATGGTGACAGCGTTAACCAAGGTTGAGATTTAAGTTCGATCTTTCGGTTGTAATCGTTGAAACATCAGCTACAATCGGCATTGTTGAAAAGATGAATATGCGAAATTCGATCAATAACAGTAGTCCAAATTATCCACTTTAAAGAATTGAGACAGACTGAGTGAGCACTGACATGCGGTTGATCACATCTTAATCGTTTCAAATCTATTAAAACTTATCTTCCCAATTAACACGTGTCTTTCATTTTCCATTCGTCCGAATTCGTTATCTTCCATGAATAGCACTTTTTATTTAGAGTTTGATGCCATAGTACAGGGGCCATTGCGTGGAAGTGTAGTGTACAATTATCTCAGATAGAGCTTTTTCATATGATAAATTTATTAAGTGACTATTCCAATCAGTTTGTTGATTTGGATAGATCCGGATAGATCAGTGTGACTTTATCGTTGCTAGTGTTACCTATCAAATTTAAATGCATTTTCTGTCGGAAAATATTGGGTATTATGTATTTTTTCCTACAGAGCATTCAATGTGGGATCGTCGAGGAATTCATGCGTGCATTTAGTTTGAATATTATTGGCGCCGACAATCAATAAGGGAAATTGGGAAGTAAAAGGAGAAAGTATGTCCGCGTGTCACTTCCCAGTCACACACATCACGCAAGTGTTTTAGTGGATGTCCTTCGTTAGACACAATTCTATTAGTCAGAATAATATCGCGTCGTATCCTCCTTTGGTTAAATTCGCATAGACCCAGACGTCGCAATCTTTCGGTGTACGGAACATTGCGAAGACCCATCACTAATTTCGTTGATCTATGATGGATTTTATCGAAGAGAGCAATATCCTTTCGCAGCCAATGAGCCCAGACCTGTACCGCATACTCCATCGTAGGGCGAAGGTAGACATTTATTATCCTTGGTAACGTTACTGGATAGAATCTTCCAAATAATCTTCGAAAGATACTCGACAATCTGCTTGCCTCTTGATATATGTTCTGCGCTGTGTTCGTCGGGTTCCCGCTAATACACACTCCAAGATCGTTTTCTAACGAGCTCCACGCTAGGTTTTCAGTTCCCAATCAATATGTCTAAGGAACATTCTTGCCGAGATGGAGCATCCTAGATTTCTGTATGTTGAATGACATGTCATTCATGGCTGCCCAATTTGACACGCTGTCTAAATCCACTTTTAGTTTCTCGCAATCCTCTGCAAAACTAATTGTCATCCAAATTTTCATTTCATCCGCGAACAGGACCATTTTGTGGGCAAACTGTCTATGTACTCTAGAAAGAGAAGCGGGACTAGCACAGATCATTGTGTGATTCCACTGGTGATTTTGGACGTTTGAGATAGCACACCGTTAACTTTAACTCGCTCGTCACGATCTGACCGATAGTTTCACAACCACGAGAAGAGTGATTCGCATAATTCTAAGTGCACCGTTTTTTGAAGCAGCAAATGTTGATTGTCTCTGTCAAAAAGTTTTGTAATGTCTAGGTAACAGACGTGGATGCAAGAACTTTTATCCAACTACTTTGTCCACTCGTCGAATCCTAGAAGAAGATTTGTGAGACAAGATCGGTGAGTTCGAAATCCATGCTGCGCTGGCGAAAACAAATTCTGCGATTCAAAGTGTGCAACTATTCTTTTTGAGACTATACGTTCGATGACCTTAGCAATAACACGTAGAATTGTGAAGGGAGGATAATTTACTGCGCCAGCTTCGCAGCCGCACTTGAAAATAGGTGTTATCACGCCGGGCTCCCAATCTTTCAATAAAACTCTCTTAAGGCACTTGACGATTATATGAGAGCTAATGGAATGTTTGGCAGAAGTTTGATGGTTAGTGTGTTGTCGGTGGAAGTCGTTTGGATTTAACGGAAGGCCAATGAATCAAAATATAATGGTACAGAAAACCCAGAAACATTGTTGGTTATTATTCCACAATAAAATGAAGAAATAAACAGAACTAACACGTAGATGCATCCACAGCGGGATTAGTTTTAAGTCGGTAGTCATGGTTCTCAGAACATTTGAATGAAGACCTTGTAAACTCAAGCGTTATGTAGCTCACCGGAGACCTTAAAACACGATACAAACAATAAACAATATATTACTGGTCAATAAATATCGACTATGAACGATTAGGTTAACTGAGGCTTGCGGCATTTTTGAACTGCTGTTGCAGATTTGACGTTGTATACAATGTCACAATAGTCTTGTATGGCAATGTCGAATATGATCAATTATTAATCTTATGCCAAATGTTTGCAAGCTCAAATAAATAACAATCACGTTCATTTTAATCGGTTGATCACTACTCCAGTGGATATATTGACTTCAAGTTGACCTACCCCGATATGTTCGATCGTATCCCAAAGTAGACATTCACCAAAAGGTTTTCAACCAAGTTTGAACATTCTGCATTATTTCTCAAGCCGCTTCAACATCCATCTGCGATGTCATCACACAAAACAGAATTACAATTGATCACTGGTTGATATGGTGCATTTCTCTGCTTTAATTTGAGAGACATTTCACGACCATCGTACCTGCTACGCGATTTTGCAGATGACAGCTTTAGGTGAAGAGTAAGTCAGTATTTTCAGTTGTTTGTGTCGGACCTATTTCTGCCGTTCGATTTGACATATAACGTCAACCAATGAAAATGCTGTCCTAACCGATTGTGTGCTCGATTCAAGCACTAGGGAAAGATTGTGCGCTCACCGTCTGATGAACGTTCATTAAAAATATACTCTTCGCATCATATATATTTAGTCACTCGCTCTACATTATTGGGATTTCCACAAGTTCTGAATATCTAGACCTAACGTTCCTGGTTCAAATGAATCTGTCGAAAAAGAGTCTTATTTGCTATACAAGATTATACTTGTATGCCAACTGATATATAGGGTTCGTACAACGAACCACGATGTTCAGACACAGAATCACGAAGTGATTCTTGGCTAAACTCGTAAGGTCGTAATAAAAAATGAACATAACCGATTGATGTAAGACTTAGCTCACTGACACCCAATGTCACAAGTTCAACACTCGAAAGCAATGCAGTACGTCAGAAAACAGCAAAATACGCAATGATTTATTATGATAGACTTCAACCAGCCTCAACTATATTACACAGTATATCTTCCAACCCGATCACTACCCTACAAATTTCGCTGAATGTTCGATTACATCACCTTGTATAATCATGTTTTCGGTTATACACTGCAACGAAATTTGCAACAGACATCGGTTCTAGACCTAGTCTTAACCTCTGAAGCGAAGACCGTTGAAGATATTCAATTTCAAGTTCAAGTGGCTGAAGGTGGCTAAAAGCCAATCATGCGCCTAGATTCCCTTCGACGGTATGCGGTTGAGCACCAGGCACTTCGATATCGAGTATACAGTTCGTACTTTTCACACGTTCTTGTTTCTGAATAACTGGAAAGTGAGGTAGGGTTTCTCTTCACCAGCATGGTGAGAGGTCAACTATTCAGGAAACAATGCAATAATATGCGTGCACAATGTGTGGTGTATGAAATCACTAGCCTAGTTGAGGTAAAGTGAAACACAGTCATAAACTGCATGTGGGCTTATTTACCGTCAGGTTTTCGAGGCCTAGACAGATATGATAAAAATGTAAAAATACGTTTTTTTATAAAGATTTTTTATTAGACAATATGCGGAAATATGATAGACCATTTAACGTCTAATTCCCTTTTAAAGCTCAACACATTTGTGAGGCTTACTATGCAATCTGGGAGCTTGTTCCAGAAGTTGACCACACGATTGCTGAAAAAGTGCTCACGTGCCAGCAGCCTGGGCCTACTCTTAAGAAGTTTCATGGAATTACTCCTTGTAGCTGCTTTAGGTGCAAGTTTGAGGATTTCAGTAATATTATCACCTGTAAGACCCTTTAGAATCTTGAAGGCTTCTATTAGGTCACCTCGCAGCCGCCGTCTTTTTAGTGAGAACAAATCGATGTCCTTGAGTCTAGCCTCATAAGTTTTACCTGCCTGACCCTCAACCACCCTAGTCGCAAGGCGTTGGACCATTTCGAGACATGTTATATCCTTTTTTAAGTACGGTGCCCAGGATTGAACGCAGTACTCCAAGTAAGGCCTCATGACTAATTTGTTTAAGAGCATGAATATTGAAGGTTTTCGGCAAGATAACGCTGAGCGAAGTCTGAACAATTCTCTGCGAGCCTTGTTTGCAGCTTCGGCACATTGAGTAGCATCACTTCACGCCAGCTTGAAGGGACCATCACGATCTGCTCTTGCAATACGTCTGCAACGTTAGTAGAATGCTAAAGCAAAGAAACCAAAATGTAATCGTATTACATTGGTTTGATAGAGACAATGTAAGCTTCTGATTACGAAATTATAAATGTCAGTCATCCAGACAAGCATTGCACAAACCGGACGGATAGCATCGTCAAGACGATAAATTGCAATTCTAACTATGCCCAGAAACATTCATTGATTCGTTAGCCTTGTATCGAGCAATGCAAAAAACAAAACAGATTCTTATTTTGTATGCCACTGTTATATAGGGTTCTTACAAAGAACCACTATGTTCAAATGCAGAACCCTATATAACAGTGGCATGCAAATATAACTTTGTTTACCGCTTTTCCGCTGTTTCAAGGCTCAATGAAACTGATCTTACTGTCTCCACCTGACGACGGCAAACAGCCAGAAACCGGTAGTGGTGTGTAAGAGATGGGGATGTGAGCAACACATTACTTTAGTCTTATTTGCTGTTTGTCATACGCAGTTTACTTGGATTGCTTTAAAGCAGCTTTCCTCAGCAGTACTGCACCCAACAACATCGCATATAGATAATAGTGTTAGGCTTCCGTTTACTAAAATGAGTTTAAACCACACGTTTCATTTACGTGCGCAACGTATTATTGATCGCATACGCGGTGCACTTTGAGAAAGTCCACTTTCAGATCAGGTACAAATGCCATTGTTTTCCGGTCGTATTTTCATCTGTGCACAATGATCTGAAATCACATATAATTTGCAAATAAGTAACGCAAAAATGGCAGTGCAGTTTGTGCTTACATACAGAAATTATAATTTACTTTTTGTGAATAAACAGAGAAACGATTTAGAAAGATGATTTAACCTCTTTACGATGATGGGTTCGTAAACAATCAGACCTGTTGCGTTTATTCTAAGGGATCGCCATTTAAGCAACAGACATTTCGGCGATCCAGGTTCTCGAAAATAACTTTTACATTGAGAAGGATTCCATATCATTCTCATGGAAACGGTGATTTTGAAATCTTAATTGCTACGTGAGTTTCCGAACTTAGAAAATTGAATCTCCCACATTATATCCTGGTAGGAAAGAAAAGGACGTATCGTTTTAGGGATGAAACACAGTCTAAACTTTCTAAGCGTTTCAGATGACGGCCATAAGATGGAGAATGCTAAATAACATCACGGCCGAAAACAGTGACCAATATGGCATATAGGTAGGAACGATTGAGTGTGTTGTTGTGACTGACTTCAGTACACCCCGGTCACCAAATTATAATGGCGATGAACCATCGTTTCTGAAACTAACTTTCCTAGTAAGTCCTCTCACAGACCTCGCAAAAAATCTTTAGCGAATACAATTTTGCAATATCCTCAAAGACGTTTGAATGAGTAGATTAAAGACGGTCTCGGAAACACTAGCTAATACCTCACCGTCCAAGATATTGACGACTCAAACTCTGAAAATGTTTATATAAAATACGATGATCTGGCTCTCGAAGCGTTGGGCGAATAGACACCTTACATAAATCGTCGATGCATAAAAAAACAACCATTAACTGTTAATTAACTTATGCGCTGGTTTTGCGAAATAAATATATGTATTAACCCATTCGAGCAAACATTACATTTCCGCTGTTTCCGAAAAGTGTTTCAATGCTAGCAATTGCGAACATAATCTTGCATTGGTCAGACCGCTCAAGCACAAGTTGTACTATTATTGTGTAATATTATGCAGGACGTCAATTCACAACTGTTGATGATTCATGTTTTGAGCAAGAGGATACAATGTGGTAAACATTGATTCGGGATTCGGGATAGAACTCCATGCTGGGTTTAATTTACCGCCTAGCCACCTCCGCCGATGTCCATAGATATATGTTGCTAGAAATAATGCATTATGCTCTAAGTCTAAGCAGAAATCAAATATTCATAATAGGTGATTTCAACTTGCCTAAGCTACGCACCGAACGATTGCACCAGTAACATATGGATTATAATGTCCGCGAGAAGACTAAACTCATTTTCTATACAACCACCTAAATCACTCTACACAGCAAAGAGTCTGCGACCAATCTTTACTACCAGATTCGATTCTAACATTCAAAGCAACAGCATTCGTGTAAATTTAGTAGCATACCGGAAACCGAGTCCTGTTAAGCAGTCCGAATTTATATTCAAATTTGTCATGCGAACTTCTGCGACGGCCAAGTTGTAGTGTCATAGAGAAGAAGCACTTGCTTCAAGGGCAACAGATGATTCGCAATATTGAACTGCATTTAAGTACATCACAACCCATCGTTGTAGAGGACACCCAATTCGGCAGATAAAAACACGAAAATCAGGAGATATCGGTTAAAGGCTCTGTCTGTACTAGCGCGGAAGGCAGCACCTAGATGTGGTTCCGCTGTTGGTAGAGATTTCCATAACTCATTGGACGGTTAACGCTCACCTTAAACTTGGTAGCCCCCCAGTCAATAAGATATCGTCTCGAAACTGTCTACTCTTCTCATTAGGTGCATCTGGATTAGAAATAAATCCAAATCATTCGTGCTTTGTTCAAGCACCCTGGCATCTCTAGGATTTTCATTGTCTGTTTAATGAGAGACCAGTTAGTAGTGATGGTTATAATGCTAATCATATACGTTTCCTTCTCTGACTATCCCCACTGATCTGAGGCAGCTTCGGAGTTAGTCGCGAAACGTTGTCATATAACGCATCCTACTGATTGAGTTCGAATTTCATTTTTATTGGATCTTAACAATTCCTGGAAAAGTAGTCCCATTCAGAGACAATTGAAAATGAAGTGCGCACACATATTAATCCATGAAGTCTCAGAGAAAATAAAATGCATCAGAGATATTTACACACCATTTCTGAATGTTCCGAAATCTTGCCTCTGCTCCTAAATGAATTTACTATTATATGGAAATATATAATTTCGCTGTTTTTGATATAGAAACTTTTTTCTCCATTCTGTAGGCAACAAAGGTAATTGCTGCAGCTATACCTTGCTTCATGGAATCTTCATATATTTTGTACGATTTGTCTTCTGGTTGGATCAATATTTCTCACAGACTATTAACCACTCATGCGGCACCATTATTCACTGAATTACAGGTCGCACTGAGTGCATCCACAAAATCGATCGTACGAAATTTGGCCAATCATAAGCGTTGTGATCTTTGTGTGCAAATTTCAACTCTTTTGTTTCATACATTTCGTCCGCATTTCACGGAGCACGGCGGAGAGTGCGAGTAAGCATTATAGACAATTATTCAAATGTTTACATTCACAACCAGTAATATATAATGATTTCGTTTTGGATCAATAGAGATTATGGTAGTTATATTCGAATCAATTGACTCCATTGTTGCACAATGATTATGAAGCAACGAACAGCTTTTTATTTATCCTATTTACAATCTAAACCTATTCATCTAGAATCAGTTTAACTCCATGATCGTAAAGGTTTGATTCGCAATGCGGTTATTCTGACTTGTTATATTAAATAAATCTTAACTAATTAATCGATCTAGTGGATATAAAAGGTAGATGTATGTTTTGCGTTTCTTTGTAATCCGTCCACAATATTTCGTAGACGGACTAAACAAATGAATGTTGGCCTACTTCGGTCGATGTCGATAATAGTGTACATCACCATTGCATGAATGTTCCTGTTCTGCAGTATTGGAAGGAATAGACGTCCGTTTTTGGCGGAAACAATCTCTCTCACAAGCGCTTGCAAACGGAGTCAAAATTTGGTTGGCATTTCATCGATTTACAGCAGTAGTGTGATCTGCGTTCATCAGCCAAGATCTGTATTTGCTCCTCCTCTGCTTGCAGACGACGCTTAACATAATGCCTCCAATGTGAGAGGTCATGTGCAAGTTCTTCACAACTCGCCGGGTCAATGCCAAGAGCATTCATATCTCTTTTGAAAACCTCTTTGTA
>JACCGJ010019151.1:0-21594 GCA_013407085.1 Atriophallophorus winterbourni | reverse complement strand
GCTGAGTGCTTTCTGGGCAAGTTTACTGAACTTTATACAAGTCCGATTAAACGTTTTTGGATTTGATTGCGTGACAGACACCTGGAGGAATAATTCTATGCACGACTCTGAACACAACATCTCATATATGATGATTTACTGAAATGTTCGATAAACAAAATTCGGCAATGTCTTCATCCACTTACATGAAAGCATTAATTTATATATTCTTCTACATGAGTTACATATCCGATATTTTGCTTTTTGACCTTCTTCATAAACGTATGGTTTTCTTAGCATTGATTTGTTGCCCACACTCACCATCTGCTTTTGAAATTGTTTTTTTTTTCAAATTTAGTACGTTTCGTAATAAAGCTCTCTTACATTCGCTCTGCTCTGTCATTTCAATATAACAACACTTACCACACGCAGTGCGGGTGCCGATACGTTTGAAAGGTTTCTCCGGGAAATTATGACTTTCACCCTAATGTGAAACAATGTACAACATAACCAGATCCACGGTATATGCGTTCATTAGGTACAATGGGTACGGCACTAGCTTTTTTTAATAATGTTTATAATATACCATTTTCACACGAAAAAGTTGCCGAGAAATTCAAAGATCATCGTAAAACTTTGAAGTGCAATAACGGAATTAGCTTGATAAACGTGCTCTAACCTACCTGTCACCGTGATTAAACAATCCGATTATCTCCAGCGAACTCGAATGCAATGGATTTCATCATTGCCAATGCTCGGCGGAATCACCTAAAGATCGATAACCAAATCTCTAAAGCACAGCATGGATTCAGAAAACTACGTTATCGCTGACCAATTTGGTGTTAGTAAAAGAAGCTTGGTCTGATCTACTGGACGCTAACAACGCGGTGGGCGCAATAGCATTCCAAGTTTTTATTCACAAACTGCACCTTTCGATACTCCTCACCTACGGAATAGATGGTAAACACAATGCATATATTAAATGACGTGAAATGAACGTTCGAGTAAACATTAATATATCCCAGCCAACTTACGTTGCCAGTGTTGTCCCATATGAATCATTCTCGGACGCCCTAGATTCTAATATTTATAGAAGCAAACTGGAATTAATTGTAGCTGGAGTGTGATTTATGTTAAATCGCCAAATCGAAGAATCTGTATAGTTAAGTATAGTGTTGGCTAAATATAGGTTTTCGATCTTCATCAAAACTTGGCGTTTGAATTATAACTTGTGCAGATGAAGTAAATTTCCAAACTGCTATTGCTAACAAATCAACCATTCCCAGTGATACCATTTGACTCAAAACATTGTCAAGTATGCGGCCAAAGTGTGGCGCAACTGTCTTCATTTATTTGTAGGGTTCAGGTGGGATTGAGCACACACCAACGCACTGAGGTGAATGTGTATGCTTATTATATTCTGCGTTTGAAAATATCATGTCTCTGATAGTAGAGTATTCAAGATTTTAACTAACACGTCTATCGGAATTTTTCAATTTGCTTGTTAACAAAGGCACTCAATAGAAGTTTCTTTCGTACTTCTGAAACCATTTTTGGAATATACTGCCATGTTGATGATCAACTTGAGTTCATGTAAGTTCTATAATTAATATGAGTTAGACAATATGGTTTCAATGAATTGGTATCAACGAAAGATTTCATTTTTCGTAGCTATGTTCCATTTAATGACATTCTCAAAAACATAGAGACGTTATTTTCCGATTCGGACGTGCAAAAAGACTCATACAAATGGAGAAGGAACTAAACGGGGATGGACGGGATGCAGACGATTGAGATTCCTACAAAGAGGCACCAAAAGGAAAAGGCAAAAAGCTATTTCCTTGTTGAAAAAATTTATCATATTTGTTTGAACATCTTCGGTCTGAGGTCCCTTTATCAGTTTCATCGAGATAACTATTCGATTCTTATTTGCTTATTGACCAATCGCGACAAAATTATCTGTTAAATCATCACGAGAGGCGTTTTCTAAGAGTATAATATTGCTAAGATCTCAAAGATGCACATCCAAGATGAATTACAACAACTTATTAAAAACAAGAAACCTGCAGGAATGGAAAATTTCTCCCAAAGCAACCAACATCAGGAAATTTGTAGCCAATTTTCGTACTGTTCTCTAAATTTACCAAGCGTACCCGACCATTACATCTCAGTATGTATACATAATTTCTCGAAGGATTATGGGAACAAAACTTTGAGCAAATGGTGCTTTGACATATGGCAAGTCAATAAAGGGACAGATATCGTGAATATTTCTTGCGGGAAATTGTCGCTCAAGACAAACCCTGATGCGAAATTCACGCTGGGGAAGACCGATTGTCAGAACAATAAATTCTGGTGGGACGAGCCTTTCGAACCAGACACTCATTATCGGTATGTGATTCGTCTGTCAGTGGCGAAAACAAGTCACCTACATATCTTCCCATGATAATTAAATTATGATATTCTGAAACATATTGGAATGTTTCAGACCGATCCGGTTACAATTGGAATGATAGGATGAGTTCGTACTCGTTTTTTTGAAACTAAATCTTATCAAATATACTTTAAATATGCAACATGTCGGTCAGTGATTCTAAACTACTTGATTTCATAAAGAATAAAACTTAAAGCAGTCAGATGAGAAGTGCTATGAATCGTTTTATGCAGATGCTGTTCAAATCGCTTGTCTTGCAAGAAATTTCCGATCGATAAATACGTGGATACGCTATGCCCACCTAAATCCATATCTAACTATGGACATAGGTCACAACCGTATGAACATCTCACACAACCCCGTTTGACATGACTACATAATCAGCTTATAATCAGATGTCATGTCTGTAAGTATGGTCAATTTCAATGGATCTCGTAACATATGTGAATACGTCTTCGAAACGCAGTTCTGATCATTTTTCTCAGACAAAACTTAAAACGTTATTTAATTCTAGACGCCACATCTCATAGTCAATGGGTTGCTTTTTTATATTTCACCTAGTGATAATAAAGTGGATTTCTGGATGCACGTCTAATTTTTCAATCTCTCGTGTAAACTGTTAAACATCCATTGCAATCTCCATTAAAACGTTTCCGAAACCCATTTGTCCGATGTAAAAAGATTGATTAATGTTCAGCTAGGTTTACAAATATCTTGCCTCATGAGCCTTGAATGAATGATTGCGTATCACTGACCGCATTTATCTCCATGTAACGGAATACGCTTGAAACAAAAATTAGCTGGATTCCACTTTTTTCTAGATAGTTGCTTTAGGTTTCCCGAATATACGCTACACTATAAGCGGAGAAATCTCCCACTAGCAACGCATCCGCATTAGTTCTCAAACATATGAGCACGACACCTAAAATTTCACACTCCTCATGTACTAATATAAAAATTCAATTCAATTTCAATGGTCTAAAAACGATATGGCTTTACAAAACCAGCAGAATAATAAACTAAATAAAAATAATATAACAAGCGAAAACGGGATTTTGTTTTGCTTGCTAAACAGTTCAATAATCAGGCAAACATCCAAAAGGTGGAAATTGTTTTAGATGTGTGGAATGATTAATTTAGATGCATGGGGTCAAGATGTATAACTTTCTTCGATGCACCGGTAAAGGTCAAATAGGCATCAAGACGTCTCCTTAATATCTGCTGATTTGTTAAGATAACAACATAATCGGGTAGATTGTTCCATGTAAATCGAACTCACACGGCCAAAAAATGTCATCTACAGATGAAACGCGATTTAGGGACATTAAGATTGAATTTGTGAGCTCTTGTAATATGCGAGCCTCGTTGGATACATAAATATTTCAGAGGGTAAATGGCGGTATTCAAAATATTGGACAGCAAAATCATAACCCTTACGGAGACAAAGACTTGGATAATCTAATGAATTCATGGTTTTGATTCTCTACACAATTACACAAAACGTCCGGCGACATGTTTGGAATCTCGACGGTATATTTTTCACAAAGTCGCAAATTCTCTTTCAAGCTATGGTGACCAAGCTTGTACTGCACATTCCATCGCGTGTTTGATAAATCACCGTTCACAGAGACTTGAACACGCCGATCAGTAGAGTAACTTTCTAGCCAGTCTGATAGTCTGTCAATGATATTACAACGTTGCAGTTTTGCGAAAGAATATCGTAGTTTTCGCAGTCAAATGCTTTCCACATATTGCGGTAACATATGTGGCTGATAGTTCCACCATCTACTGCTGCGGCCTAATAATCTAGGGTAAACCGAATGTTAGTAAGTCAGAAGTATCCCTCTCTAACAACGTTTGTTCTGACAAAAAAAACATTTTTCCAAGTTCATTGCTCAGCTTTTTCGCCACGATTATTGACTTAGATATATTGTAATATTTCGAATCGAGCTAT
The DNA here is from genome assembly GCA_013407085.1 of Atriophallophorus winterbourni. NCBI lineage: Eukaryota > Metazoa > Platyhelminthes > Trematoda > Plagiorchiida > Microphallidae > Atriophallophorus > Atriophallophorus winterbourni. The sequence goes on along the minus strand of JACCGJ010019151.1, from coordinate 17,227 downwards.
AATGTTCGGACAATTGACGCGCGTATACCATGTATCAACTGGAATTATTGAAAAAACTTGATACATTTGTTTCGAATCTGTTAAATACAACCTACCATATTCAATTTAATTTTTCCAAGAATTGATTTTAAGTATTATATTGGGGCTGGGGAAACCTGCAAAACAAAAGCCCTTGGTGAGACATCATTGTGATCTTTTTATCTATTTTTTGATTCTGGGAAGGTAGTGTTAAAATGATATGTAAACGTTAAATTGCGATAATTCTTTGAATGCGATTCCAAATATTTACAATGTGTTTTTAGAGCTCATTCGCGTTCACCTTTAATCAACCTACGTAATTCACAGTGATGCAAAACATTTTGGAGATATCTGTTAGTTTATTTAACATAGCTTGAAATCCTTACAAAACAAAGCTTGTTTTTTATTTGACCATCGGAGCACAAACGTTTTACCACGGTTAGCTTAACTAGCCTAGTCATATCAGATTGAGATTTAAAAGAGCTTAATAATTCTGAAAAACATTTATTTGAAACAACGTGAGCTGAGAACCTGCTAAAACCGATTTGTAAAATGACTTGATTAGAGTTGTTGGTTCACATGTGTTGTAGCAACTTTAACTACCAGCGGTTCACTGTAGTCAGGCAGATCCTGATGGAAAAGTCCCTACCTGATGAGTTCAACTATGACTTGAAACCGATAATACGGTGTGTATGTAGTAAAACCAAATGCGAATATCGGTCAACTTCCAAGGGTACTGTTTTAACATCATCAAAATATTTCTGGGCACATGTGATTGAACAGGCTTTACTTCGATCGGTCAAACGGTGGACGGTATCCTGGGTCGTATAGGTGGGACAATGAATTTGTTGATAGGGGTACCAATTTCCATCCGAAAGATAGGTGTTGTAGCTTTAATGAGATCGAACCTGGTGTCCTGTTATTCAATTATTGGGTTGTATAGATCTTGCTCGTTAATGGTTCGAAAATAATGATACTGACGAGTAGTAAGTGACACGCGATTTATGTCTAACAACTGCGTGGTGATTTTTCTAATCAACCTGTTCCGTGGTTAAAATAACAGGTCTAGTAATACACACATGCAGAGTAAATAATGGGTGGTTTCATGTACCGATGCAGAAAATTTAACCTCGATTTTAAAACGATCAAGTTCTATACACGTTGTTCTGGTATCCATGAGATTTCACTCGTCTCCGTTCCAATAATTTTGAATCGCGCTGTTAGGTTAGGTAATCAGGGCGGAACTTTTCAATAAATAAAAAATGAAATTCAAACACCTTATCTTCGGGAACTGCAATAGAGAAAACGGAACCTAAGTATTTCGAAAAGAAACAAGATTCTTCGTGTTCAGGTATTATTATATACGATTTCAATAGGCGGCATTTACCGCGCTATTTCCGAAAGTGTGTCATAAAGTAAACTGAAAAGATCGGTCATACAAATCTGAATTTAGACAAATATAATTGAACAGGTACATTTAAAGCTGAAATGTGTTTCCTATTCGAACGTTTTGAAAGTATTCATCGTAAGACGGCAAGCAACTAGCAACCCGATGTTGAACACCCGTTTAAGGTGTTTGAGCACTCAGTTTGCTTTCCAAGGTTATATCCTGCATTAGATGACTAAATTTCTAGAGCGGTGCCTTTGAATCGGCCGTGCTCAAAATTAATGTTTTCATGCGTTTTTATTTCTTCAGTCAACACGGGACCTTTTGTTTTTGAAACGTTTTAACATGTCGCGAACATGTAAACGAAGGACGTTTGATGCCCCGCACGCTTTAAATGGTGCGAAATATTTTTATTTTGAAGGATGGGAAATTTGCTGCGCCGGTCAGAAAAATGCGAGAGAAAACTCATACATGGGGGCTTAGAAATCGTGCAGCATTACTTTTCACCAACACCCATCACAATCACAAAGCCTAATGCCTGCAGACGAAACCGAAGCTGTTTTGATTTTGAATGTGATTGGCAGTCTCAAATTTTCCCATCAAAGTTTGACGTCTCTCTCATTTGTATTGAAATTCTGTGTTTAAACTATTTTGATTAACTGAAAATTCGTTTCAACGAATGAAGTTTTCTTCTTCTTCTTCTTCATCTAAAAAATGTTCCGATCTGCGATGATCAGTTGAAATTAAACAAAAAACTGATGGATTTGCGCAACGATTTAAAATCCATCAACAAATTGGCACTTCACTTGGAGAAACTATCAACAAATTAGGCTCGGATTGGTGATTCGTCAGATTCGCCAACAATTTGCGAAAATGAAAGTCACTAGCATCATTTTATTCGTACGAATTTTACATTAATGAAATCGTTTTAGACTAATTGTGGATTGTAATTGTATCAGATTTCCTTTGTGGTGTTCTTTGCTGTTCTGAGGTGCCTTGTCGACCATGTAAGGAATCGAGAGGAGCAAGATCTATAAATTAAATCCATCCTAACATTGTTTCCATCAAAAACAATCAACAAAGAGAAAGAACAATTAACTTTCGAGTGATAAATTTATTTTTGATCTTTATAAATACAAATGATTTTTTAGTTGATTCTTCAACAGTAGGCAGTACGTTTTATGCTGAAACAATCAAAAGTTTGTCTTTATGTGTTCACCGTCGAAACGTGTTTCAACAAAACACGAATCTCTCCAAAGGTGCATTAATGAATTACAGTATGGATGTAATTGAACAGTTCGAAGTAGCAGTAGTTTTCTTTGATGGAAACTTGTCAAAAACAATGTAGCCCCGTGTCAATTTTATGAACTAGCTCATTTATTGCTCCAATCAATGGAGAGATAACTGTCGCCGCATTGTTATTGGATAACGATCCGAGCAATCAGTCATTCGCGAATTGTCTATGTTGAGATTGCATCTTAAATATTACATTTCTTTTAGACGCTATACAATATACGTAACTTTGCATTTCTAATTATACCGACTCTGGAAATTAATAAATTGCGAGTGATCACACTGCAAGAGAATCCAATATTATTTATATTGAAAACAGTATTATTTACGTGAATTGAAATGTTGGGTTTATCTAACCTTATGAAAATATCAGAGCAAGTGAAGCTCGGTTAAAAGGTAACGCAATTTATGGATACGGCGCAATATACATCCAAAAAGCCGGAGAAGATGAGATATCGGTACCTGCTCACGTTATCCAACCAGACATCGATCTCAGGGTCATTCAATTGTGCACGTGAGCAATACGCTAAATTTTGGATCGATGAATGTCCAGACTGCACCCCGGCTGACGATAAAACTACAGGCCAACGAGAAAGAAAACACGTGTTTTCAACTTTATCGAGCTAATAAAATAACATTTCTGTTGTCTTCAAGATTCATTTATCAGAAATCTGAAATCGAGTTAATTCTCCCGAACAGCATTCTGGAAACTTAAAATCCGGAGTGTGGTGCATTTTAATCTGACAAGTGAAAGGAGATCACGTGCATATATCTTGCGGTAAGACGATCCTTGAGGAACAATCGAAAGAAACTTTCACGTTTGGCAAAGCGGAGTGTGGAGACACGGATTTCTGGGGGAACGGACCGCTGGAGCCTAACACCACATATCAGTATGTCATAGAAAATTTGAAATGCTTGCTCTAGTGTTTCGTAATCTGAAAACAACAATTTGTCATAGCTTTGACGTGTTATTTTGTTTGCGTGAAATATAGTGAAAAGTGATCAGCAAACTTTGCACTTTAAAGTGAATAAGATGTAATATACGTTATTTCGTTACGATAGTTAGTGATGACTGTTCTGTTAATGCACATTTCTACATCAGTCTACAACAGAGGCATTGACTGTGGCCAAGTAAATGAATGACTTGAAGATAGAAGAAAATCGGTTGCATTTTCTGATGTCTCTTCTGAACTTACGCGCCAGATCTTGCCGTATATGTGGAACAAATAAATGATACTTTCGCGAAGAGTTATTTCGCGATAACTCAAGACCCAATCTGTCAGCATGTAAGTCCCCAAATGGGAAACCTTTGCCCTATGTAATTATGGTTTGTGTGACCAATCATTATCCTCAAACCCTATCGCTGTGAACCTTTGATTTCCTTCATATCAGTAAGGTACCTTCAGATAATTTGTTAGTTTTATTCCCAAATGTATCCATTGCATGGAAACCTATAGAAGTTTTTTTAAATATTTTAAGACTAATGCAAGTTTGACCTATTTTTGTACTTCTTTAGAACACGAGTATTATTTAGCAGGTTTAACTTCCAAATTGTTTCACCAAATAGTGTCATGTGTGATAATTTGATTCATCTGTTAATGACAATTTTGAACTATCGCAGTAAAGTTACCATAAATTGCCTGCTTCTTTTAGCAATACATCTGACGATTGATGAGACATTTAATCGCAATGCATATTTCTGTTTTGTTCGTGTTGATGACTTGTTGCTAGACACATAGATTATTAGGTGAATTAGCATGGCAGTCATCATCTCGTCATCATGGAACTCTGATGATTGCGGCCAACACAATTTGATTGGTAAAACGACTTTAAGATTATGCTTGCCTGCTTTTAAAATGCTTTACTGTACGGCAGTTTAGTGTGGACAGTCTGCGCTAGACATAAACGGAGCCAAATGATTTTAATTTAAGAAGAATCCGCTGTAACTTGAGCATACCAGAAATGTAAAACTAGCGAACGCTGCGGTGCTTTCAAAAGCTATCGTGCTGACCAGGTTCACTTAACTTCGAGAACATAGACTAAGCTAAATGTGTCCAGTAAGAAGAATGAAAAAATTGTCCTAGTTTGAAAGACCTTTTCGATTGTGATTTGTAATCTGGAAGTCGATATTTGGGCAGTAATAGTTTGTCGTGCAAAGTCGTTTAAAAAAGGAGATATGAACGTCATTCATATTTATACTACAATTTGAAAGAAACCTGCACTCGATTAATCACTTTAGAGACAATATGTGAAGCGTCATCCTAAATTTCAAGAAGGAGGAGTGCTGATTTCGGTCGGGAAAATTATATCATTCTGTGAGCTTTCAAATGACGCTGTTCAACTAAGTACTGAATATCGGTGTGACCTTAACTGGAGATAATGTTCCTCCAAAATCGAGATTCATGGTTATTCTAAACATTGTGGAGTATTGGAACATCATGCTTTTGTTATATACGTTCGTAATTTATATATGTTTCATATAGAGTCCCAATCTATTGCGAACTGATGTAGCAGTGTACAAAATCAATGACACATTTTAGTAACTATAGTGAATGAAGATGAAGCAAAAGCTGTTCGGTATTTGACTTTGTGTGAAATGTTTTGTTTCGTGATGAACAGTCGGATGTAACCACCAGTGGACGAGTAAATACATATGGGTGGAGCTCAAACTGTGACAGGGTTCAAGTCATGGAAGTTTAATGCCTACATGGAGCCAAGCGCTCTTTTCGTGCTCCAAGAGACAGATCTTTGTAAGAAAAGGAAGAAACCTGATTCTAATTACAAAGAAAACTTTCGTTTATTTTAACATCCAAATCATTTAAGCATTCTCAGACGGGAAACACCACGGCGATGTTCGCAAACTTATTCAAGGCCAATTTCTATAACATGTAATATGGTGTTGTCCAGTACACAAAACATGTAATCTGAGAAGTTGAAATCTGTAAACCTTTCATTTGCAGAATTATGTAGGCAGGAGTTCAGAGAGATGGTGTTTTTTAATCTGGCGAGCGCAGAGCGGATCGAACGAAGCGATGTGTTCTTGTGTGGAGCAGATTCTGACAGACAAAACAATGGCGACTTTCACGCTTAGGAAATCCGAGTGTTCCGAGGAAGACAATTTTGGTGAAATGGATCTTCGGAAACTGGAGGATTGTACCAGTAAACTCTTGTTTTGATTGACGGATAATTGTTAACTCGAGATAAATTTTGCTTATATGGGATTAGTACAGAGATACATTGAAAATAACCGAACGGTTACCGCACTGGCTATGCATGAAAATGGTTCTGGGTTTAATTCCGGATCCGGACATGGATATGCACTGTTCATGGTTCTCAATAAAAACCTTATTCACGTTCCTGTGCTTATTTATATGGAATTCCGAATGAAATTTGAAGCAAACCTGTACTTTTTATCAGGCTGTAAATAAGAATCATGGAACATGTTCCATTTCAATTAAATTACTTACTAAAGTGACCCTAACGTAAGTTAATCTGAATGCTACACGTTGAACTTTTTTACCGGAAAATGACTTAAAAATTTAATCAGGGACAAATATATGTTCAATGAATCACGCATTAATAAGTTTGATTGTTATGTTGATGAACATTGAAATTCTCACTTAGATGATCATCACTTCACAAGAATTCCTAATGATAGTTTCAGAAAGAACAAATCGATATTACAGTTTGTGCCCAGGTGATACAAGACGCAAAGCATTTCATTTGTCATTTAGATTATTTGAACCGCCAGAACGTGGATCTCGGTATGCGAACGTCACTAAACATCTGATGTCGGACAAAACGTTAGTTTCCTATTGTTATGTCCGAAATCATTAGTTGAATATTTTGATACATTCAGAAAATAATATCTCATTTTGGTTGGTAGTCAATTATCAGAACCTTCTTTGACGATATCAATTTTACTCGCGTTCGATCGATAATGAATACTGTTATAAAGTGTATTTTAAGTTTATTTAAAGCTATTGACTGCGCGATCAATTTAGACGGTATATTGTAGTCAAATGTCCATTAAAATCTCATCGACAAATATGAAGTCTAAAGTGCTGGCATTCAACTTCATTTGGACATCATATAACCTTTAGTTCGGGAACAAAACTCTGCTGAGATCAATTATCAGATACCGTAAGCAAACTACGAATATTAACAAATTACTGCATGCTACTGCGCTGGTCATGGGGATGACTACAACATTTGAATTGTGTTCAACAGGCTCAATATTTAACCTTCAAGAAGTTATGCTTATAATCGTTAGAATAAATGTCGTATAATTATTTAGTTATGAAACGGGTTGTTCGCTAGAATTATTAAGTATAAATATATCCATTTTGTTTCTCAGAATCCTTTCAAAGATGATTGTACGACATCTGATCGTTAGCAGTTTCACAAGAGCCAAACACAAAATGGATAGAAAAACTGACTTCGGTTTCGGTGCGAGAGTGGAATATTTAATGCTAATGTGTGTATGCTCGTGAAACCATGTCATTTTGGTAGCCCTAAAGCACTAATTGAAGACACCCATGGGTGGTACACATTATTGACAAGCTTATTAGAAGAATGATGTGACAAGTGAAAGATCGAAAACTGTGTTTGTTTGATGTTCCGTTTTGTTGGATTTATTCAGTATAATTGTGTAAATTGATATTTGGACAATTGCTGTAAGATCGAAAAATTTCATTTTTATTACAAAAATTCCGTTGGTGTCTAAGATGAAACATTCTGTTGGATCACCGAAGCTCTATCGAATGAAGTCGTATGGTGACTCACTTGGGTATATTTCTAATTCACACATTGATTTTGAGATTTGTTGTTTAAATGTTTAATGCTCGCGACTACTTGTGAGTAGTAATTGTGTATATACTCACGAAATCGATAATTTGAGGTGGTTTACTCGGACAGTATCATATTTCCTCAGATCAACATATGACGCTGTTCATTACACTATTTGAAATCATAACATTTCATGGAGGCACATATAACCTATATTCGCTTTAATTTAACAACCAGGAATCTATAGATCCCGATTGCACTTCTTTGTGCATGGCAACACCGAAGTGTGACCTCGTATGTTAAACGTAATTTTTATATGTTCGTGTTGCAAAAACGTGTGAAACCTTCAGTTGTAAACAGTGATTCGGATTATTTTCAAATTTGTGTTAATTTACGAACATTGGCATACATGCGCAACTTTTCTACCATGCCTCAACTGTTTCAAGCTTATGCGGATACTTATCGTGATGTCCTTACCTGATGAGTGAAAATAACACGAAACCGGTCGTAAGGTATGTATGTGATGAAAATGCATGCAAATTAGCTTTTTTTGTATGATGATGTGTTTGAACATTATATATATCGTTTTGCATACATCTGATTGATCAGGTTGGTGTTATCAACCTCATCCAACATTGGCATACAAGAGCACATTTTTCATTACTTCAATGTTTCAAGTGCATGTTGATCCTGGTCCTACTATTTCTGGTTGATGAGTGTGAACCACAACAAACCGGTTTTGGTTTGCGTGTGATGAAAATAGAAGCAATAGTAATAGTAAAAGTAATTTATAAATAATCCTCTAACTAGATAAGTTTAATCTAGACAACAGTTTTGAGACGGAGATGCTTATTCTAGTTGGATCAAAGCAATGGTTATAAGTTTTGATCAGAATATGTAGTACATTTTATTGCACCGAGACAAAATATATGTAATAATAATACTGAAGATGTCACGCAACTTAACGAATAGAATGTTGTCTCAAATTACGTTCTCGGATAAAGTTCGCTATATAGCGAGTTCTCACCGGAAACGGCGTCTACACAATGGAATAACATTAACAAATTGTTCAATTAATTGATAAGTGCACAATTATTAACAGCGCTGCAGGATAAACTCTAAACATTATCACTGAGATATTGAGCACCAATGATGTAAAATCTAGCTTACGTAACTTATCCGAATGTTTTACTTCTGCGATTTGTGTGAAGTTGAGTAAACTGCCATAATCAGTAACGACAGATTTCGCCGTTTACCATTAGTGCACCGAATAATCGTAATCCCATTGACAGCAAAGTAGGCTCAAGCTAAACACAATTAAGGATTGATTTCTTAGAATGGAAACCTTTTGTTTCTGATGAAGCAGCTAACGAAATTAGGCATTGAGCCGTTGAAAAATGGCTTCAGCTAGTTGTTCGGAGACAGACGTGATATACTCATTTTCTTATAGAAGCTTGCTTACGATCGATCGATTCAAATTAAGTAAACCAATTTAATCCGCATAGATTATTTAAGGAAATGCTAGATTGATATTTTTGGAATTTGATAGATTCATGATATATTTATAGCGTGTATCCAACTGAAATTTTCTGTTTCGAGCTGCAAATTTGTAACTAGATTTCAGCAATGTAATGAAACATGTGCTTGACCGATCGCGGAATAATAATCATCAAAACATAAGTTTTTAATGATTCGGTGAGAGCAGTTTATTGGTAACGTTTCTCTTCTGATACTGGCGCTTCTTCGTGCCAACCTTATTCTGACTAAACTTCTGAGTCAGAAGGGAAACATTACCAATGAACTACTCTCACCGATCGTAACTAGACATCTTTTTTAAAACCAAGACAATTACATGGACCGTTTTAATTTATCAACGGAAACGGTCAATCTAACTGATTTAAAAACTAATTAATACGTGCTATCAATTCACCTTTCCAGGTAGCACTGCAATTCCAGCGTTCTTCAATAATATTGCCGTGGAGGAATCCCGGATCAACTTTAAGACCAAACTTCGTGTTTTACGCTCTTCGTTGGTTGATCACGAACTTGTTTTGTATGTGGAAAAATTAAATCAGACCATTATCATGATGAATAACCCGACACTAGTCACAACTTGCAAACATGTAGTTACATTACATAAAGGGGGTGCACATTAAAAGTTTGTTTTTGGCTTCGTAATATGTGGTGCCTTGAAACAGAATAAGTTACCCAATAATGATAAAGACTTGTGCAAGTATAATATTACGAAGTGGTTGGTAAAAAAATTAAACTATCAATTTCGGATTGCATTATTATAAATTCACATTTAATATTTTTCTATTTTTTTTCGACTTTATCTAATAACAGTTAATTCACATTCAAACATTGTTTACCACACAAACATAATTATAAAACTCAGAGAAACTATTATTTATTTTCCGTAATTGAACGTTAGAATCAGTCATCAGTCAGGTGTCGTGAAATTGTGTTGCTACAAATAAGTGTCCAAATTTAAAATGAATTTGTCGACGGTTGGAGCGATCAAAATAGTTGCTAGGAGGGCATTCCAAAGGAAACATACACGTAAAGAATAAACATATCAGTCATAGCTTGAACAGTATTGGTAAATTCGAAGTATCGCTGGGTAGTTGCGTGTATGTTATGACTCAAGGTATTACAATAATATTTTAAAGGATAAAATGGGTTATTTGATATTGTGTAGGGTCGTATCTCATCACTCTGAAGTCTTCTTTAAGGGAAATGTAGTGTCTCAGTTTTTGCAATCGCTCCTCGTAAGTTACTAACCTGAAACCAATAACGAAATTGGTTGCACGATACTATATTTTATCTAGCAATATTATAGGTTTGTTGAACCAGGGAGTCGAAACTCCATGGTTGGAACTAAGTTTGATTTAATGGTTGTGGGCAACGTTCCATGCGAGCAGGCTTTGAAACTCCGTTGTATCTTACCTAAAAGCTTAGATGCACGCTCCCAGATTACTTCACAATGCAAACTGTTCTGCAGGCTCGGTCCAGCTGGAAGTTTTTTGCCAAAAATAAGATTGTTACTGAAATGACTTACCAATTTGCGACACGTTGCATTTTGGAAATTGAAAGGTGTCTTTTTCCTGTCCGACACTTCATGGACATCATCTTAATCACTTTGCAACTGTACATAGTACGCCGTAAAATTTATCCGCGTCCAAATTTCAATATAATCAGCAAAGACAATCACATTACATGAGGCCCTCTGTGGTAGGTCGGTAATATGAATTAATAGAAGTACTTCCCAGAGAACTGAACTTTCTGATAGGCCACAACATGTATTAGTGGTGATTTGATGTATCTCGTTGATTAGAACGATTGCCTTGCGCCCACTAAGGTAACTCCCAAGCCATACGAAAGTTGTTTACTAATACACATATGCTTCGGCACATATTTATATAACAAGCGTTGATGCTAGCTACTTAGTCAATTGCTTGCGTCCAGTCGTTTAACACCGTCAACAATTTTGCCACGCACGAGATACATTCACAGAAAACTTGTTGCGCCGCACTCCAATCACATAAGACAATTACAAAAAGCAAGGTTTAAGTTCTAAATTGTGAAGGAAAAATGAACAATACCGAATTCAAGTCACAAAATTCAGTATTGTATAAAAGTCGAAAGTAGAAATAAAAAGGAAGAATTTTTAATTCTACATAACACTTAACATGTCTCTTATACCATCTACGTTATTCACCGCGAGTGTTTTGCCTGAGCATTATCCACCATCTCCACGTTTAGGCTTTTGCAATACTCGTTAATAACTCCACTCAACACTTCCAAATTGTCTAGGTCAACGCTATGACATGTATCTGATACGTATTTTGCCAATGCTAAATCAAGAATATGGATTTGCTTGCCCTGTGAATTGCGGGGTTGCCTTTAGACACGCTTTCGGTGCTGATTGATTCTAACGTAAAGTTCAATGGATATGTGCCATTTGTAAACATCATGGCAATGATTATATTTGATTCAGTTATTGTTGTTCGTAACAATTGATAACGTTGTCTCATTCTATAGATTGTTTTCACATCAAGCTCCTTTCTTGCAGGCGAATATGTGCTCAAAACATGATTTCACCGATTGCATCCGAGTCACATTGCAGTTTCATTGCGATACCGAACTATAGACTTTGACAACGCCAGACGGTAAACGCCGTCATTAAAACTCTAAAACTTACTTTGACCATGTTTTTATTGTTTAATAGAAATTAAATAATTGTATTAAAATTCAAAACATTACTTTGAAAACTAATTAAACATGGTTTCCCAATTTTATTGAATACTCTGGATTGTGTGAAAAATTTTAGTCACATATTTTCATTGAATTCTACTGACATAATCGATATTTACTGTCGAATAATTATTATTTTCAAAATCTGCAGGCTTCGACTCATGTCTGGCTTAAATAGTCCACTAGGACAACCGTGGATCACAAGAACGAAGATATACAGTCACTTCAATATTTCACGTAATTATTTGTTTTCGATTACAGTTACCTAATTTTCGTAAGTACGATATATCTAGTAAAATGCGCGACGGCTCGTGAATAAATTGGCGAGTACTTTTTTATCGTCCATCTGTAGCGTTTATTTGTTGCGATGTGTTCGTCTTGTCTAGTCACCTACATATTCAAACGTACGTTTCAAAGTAAAACAAAGTATTCGCCTTCGGCAAGGGTACTAATAAACGACCGATGACTTTGGAGACTGCTGTGTTGCAGTGAAATTGCGCAATAGTTTATCTTAAAATATTCATTCTATGCCGGAATGTGTTTGTCAGAGAGATTCCCCATTACAAAATGTTAGTAACCTTAACGCTAGTGGTTTGTTAAGAATAAGCTGAAAGTATTTTCGATACATTTCAACCTGGAACAAATTGAAATCGGATAAAAAGCGCAAAAAACAAATCGCAAATTTCTACTGAACCTATCGCTCTAACTTAACCCAACAACGGGTTACATTTTCTAAATGCTACCTTGTAAGCGCATTATCGACCAAATGCTTGCACTACAGGTTTACTCATTTGATCAAATTCGAAGCTTTTGATCTGAAGTTGGTGTTCTAGCTTGGGAGTAAAGACAGAGAATTAATAGGAAATATCATCTCCAAGTTGAAGTAGATGTGATGATGTTGTCAACTCCTAAATCGTGATACCAGTCGAACAGCCTAAAGTATATCAATGTGAATAATATGAAAAATTTATACCGAGAATAAACTTGTTACACATCGTGCAATTCGAAATGTTTATGGCCTTGAGATGGTTCTTTCTCGTGAAAGTTACTCTCCGAAAATATTAGCAAAACGTGACACATTTTACGATTATCTTTGAAGCTAATCATCTGGGTCCAGCTGCTGAATACCAGCAGTCAAATATCTGCTGCGGATTGTGGGTTCCTATAATATGATGAATGCGCTACAGTCAATCAGTTTCAATATTAAACAGACTTTTGTTAATGCTGATATATTTGGTCTGGCGAAGGTTTTGTTTTTGTCTAGCTTTCCCGAATATCTTCCTCTATAGAATAACTGCAAATATCTTTACAGTCACTATCGATTTTTTCTCGATCAGGAAAGCACATTGAACCATAAAAATGAAGTTCATATTATTCGACCAACGGATCATGCTACTATAAACCCAAGTTGTTCGTACTAATCATACGGGAGGATACGGGATATCAAACCAATGAATTTCATTCATCATTATGGACATCGCACTATCTGGACACATGTGAATTTGTTGTTGTTGATCACATTCGGTGAAAGTGGTATACGCTATTCATCGGTTTGCAAACGACATTCTACGCAATACATTTAATGTGAGTAGCCAAGAGTCAAGCTGTTGCCAACTCGCGAGATCATGCCAAGAGCTTTTATATCTCTTTTGTGAAAGCTATGGTAACGCAAGTGCGGTCTGCCAAATGATCGACTTTCTGATTTATATTCCCCATAGAGTAGATCTGTCGGAATAGGACCATCTTCCATTGCCACGCATCACCTAGCCAGCAAAGTCGGCGCTGACTTTGTAGAGTGAGTATCTTTTGTAGATAACCTTTAGAAAGTACTTTTAAATTTGTCCATTTTATCATTTATGAAACGTTCAATATACGGTGGAAGCATCGAGCTTCTCTCAAACTCTTGCCAAATCTCTAAAGATTAATCTGCCTTCAAATTGTAATGCTTTATTTATGGTTGGAATTAAGTTGGGTTTCTTCATTGTGGGCAACGTTTCAGCCGACAATGTTCTGTAAGTGAAAGCATTTATTCTGTATCGCATGATTACAGGATAACAAAAGCATATGGTGTAAACGAAAGTAAACATTTCTCAAAAATTCTAATTCGTATTTCGCATACATTGCATGAATATTCATCGATATCTTTTTTCCGACAGCTCCTGTATTCTACACTTTCAACAGCTTAGTATCAACCATGTTCCTCATGATCACGATTTATCTGATAATTTTTCTGGCGTTCACATCCAAGATTGTTGAACGGAAGGAGAACTCCGCATCTTCTGTTCGGTAAGCCCATTGGATCATCTGAAACGCAAGCGATTCTATCCTGTCAGCAGCCGTGGCAGTCAAAACTATCAAATACAACACCATGCCTAATAGAACAATAGGCAGGGAATATAGTACAAATATTTACATAGACATGCCATCACCTTGTGAAATCATAACATTTTTACCGCTACATGCTTGAAAAATGCCTTTAAGAGTCGTTGACACTGATAGTGTTTTTTGTAGTCAGAAAAAACAGAAGGAGGATAAACGAAATTCAAGACAAAAATTAGTAGAAATTTAGTAGGAGCTCCCTCACTAAACAGAGAAACTTTGTTTACATATTTTGGCCAAAACTACCGCTACACTCGTTAGAACAAAAGTTCCAACCGCGGGGTACGGCGATTATAGTTGGAGATATTTAATGATAAGTTCAAAATCTCGCGTATACTGCGCGGGTATTGCTGTAATGAGATTGCTCATTTAATCAACCCTACCGTCTAATAATGATCCGCTATAATGAAGTGTGTCTGAATGCATTGACAAAACTTGCGTGTTTTAACAAACAAATTACTACTCCGATTGGGTTTCCGTAGAGGTGACAATCTATTTATAATGTAACAGATGCGACCCAACCCAGTAGACTAGATCACAAAAACATTGGTTGCGATAAACTTAACGACAAAACGTGATCCGTGGTATAGATGATCACAAATGCATAATACAGATTTCTTACCACTACTGCACACCTGTTCAAGAAATCTGTAAAGACGTTGACATGTTTTATGTTGTGATGAGCATACTCGAAAACCACCATGGGTTCCATCCATATACAACAAATGATAATTGTGAAATTTCTGCATTTTTCGGAAGAGTAAAAACTACAAATTCAGTGTTATTTTAAAACATTTCCAGTGTATTAAGATAAATTCCTACACAAAACTCAATTGGGTGATTAACATCGTGAGTCCCTGTAAGCCCATCATAAGCGCGATAGAACCCAATTCGATGTCATCTAAAAAGAAAGAGAAAGATGTGGAGTGTGTGAAAACAGCTGCTTCTCTCAGCAAAAAACGAGGTGAAAATAAATAGCAAAATTAAGTGGTGTGTATCGTAGAATACAATAAAGATAGAAATATTAGTTAGACAACAATTTCTCGGGTCAATCAAATACGAAATATTGTTCTGTAATATACTTAAATTGTTTCAACCCATGTATCGACGATTAAACTAAGACTAAATATCTTAATCGAATAAGAGATTACGTGAAAAGATGTACGATTAACTTGAATTAATAATCTGATGATGCGTTTTATTTATCTTTTCGTAGTTAAGAATTATAACCCTGCGAGTACAATCAAGTAAAGAATATTTTAGTGGAAATCTGAAAGATAACTCCTTTTAGATGACATTTTACAATTCCGGTATATGTTGATTCCTAGTGATAAATTTTCGATTGAAAAATGTTATATTGTACACGGTTTGGTAGAGGAGCCAACAAGGGGAACGTGCGAAATTCTTGCCACTTATCGAGCATTCTGGTTATCGGTAATCACCAACTCACCCATCATGTTGCACGCTTGTATTTCGGTTGCGTCTCGATTCATAAATGAGGTCAACCTACCCACAGCTAACGGCGTTCACTCACGAATTCCACAACAGAAGAGAAGCCAGTTTGTCGAACAAGTTTATTTCGAAAAAGTAGATAACAAAACACCCTCCCATCATATATAGGCAAATCCAACAACCACAACACTGATGATCAATCTGTCACTTCTATCTGATTTGTCAATCTACTTCTTGCCAACCGGTCAACTGAAATATTCGACATGCAGATCCTGTTTGAGAGACGTTGACGAATTACAGATGACAATGTCCATCTTCGAAGGCTTTCGATGATGTTGTTGCTCGAACCGTTCTAACGCTACCCTTCAGAAACCAGATTTATTACAGGTTTTTTAATGTCATCGTCGGACTTTCGAGTATTTCATGGTGATGTGGTGTTTCGGAAAGTGGCGTTTTTCATGCTATTCGAACGTTCGTGATTAGCACTAATTGATAACGTACCTTGCACATTTATACTGCGAAAACCACGTCGCAATGAGTTTAGTTATTTAAAACATTTTATGCATCATAAATAACGGATATCGATTATTGTGTTTTCGTCGAGCTTACAGTGTGATTTGCAGACACTTCGCTTCCTCACTTGATAAAATCATCAACGTTACTGTGGGGGTATCTAAGTATTAGATGGCAGAGGACATCTTTTCGGGATAGTTCAACGTTGAATCGAACCATTCCGTCGTACAGTGTTTTGGTGCATTTCTTCTCCAAAATTAATGGCTTGATGTACTAGTACCAGTTTTGACAGAAATCCGATGGACGATAGCATTCTAAATATAATCGATCTTTTGCTTCCAAAACAACAAAAAAACATTTGCAAACACAACATCTAGTTGATCCTAATACATCAGCGGTTTTTTAACGTTTTAATACTTCGGACCACTGAAATAGTTTCTTATGCTCTCGCCAAATTGTAGTAACTGCAACAATTATTTTAAGAACAAAATTGAGATCCACCGAACAGTGATTGCAAAACAAAAATATTTTTAAAAAAAAATCTCAACCCATTCATATATGAAATTCGCTTCCAATGTTATGACTCTTTTGTTCTTGTTTATTACATAAGAGGTTTTCAAAACTTCGCACTTTGTTGCTGATAGCTAATAACATGTCTACCTGTTCACTCGGGTGATTTGCAGATATAATCTTATTTGACAAAAACGTATGTAATCAAAAATCGTATAAATAAGTCTTAGCAAGTGGGTTGATCACTCTTATTTTTTTCAAAACATTTTGGAATATTTCGAAAACCAATGTTATTCTAACGTTTTATTTTCGAACTGTATTTTAAGGATATCATCAACTGTTTATCATTCGACACGTAATCCAATTTATATTTTTATGCATTGATTACCCGTCGCTCAGAAGTTTTCAGTGATACTCGATTTGCATCAAACGACTTTGCTAGTAATTACAAGTGATTTAAAATATCTGCAAACTGACAAATGGAATAAGAGACCCATCTCCGTTAACTATTCATTCCCTTGAAGTAAAAATAGAAATAATACATCTTTACACTTGTCGACACCACAGATGTAATTTTTCTTTGAAAGCATTTACCTATCACAACATTTTCATATTTTTATGTTTACACTT
>JACCGJ010019150.1:0-35750 GCA_013407085.1 Atriophallophorus winterbourni | reverse complement strand
AAAATGTACATCGGGTCGGATGGTAAAAAAATATCAAAATATTTTTAGCGATTATTGTCAAACGTGAAAAACGTACTTGTCCATGTGGACATCTAGTGATTTTTTTGAAAAACTCAATGGTTCCAGATTGTACCACATAAGTAAGTAAACTGTTCCACAATTGCACATTGCTAACGGAAAATGCATATTTGCGGCAGTTCAACATGCTATGCTGTTGATAAAGTTCAGATTGGTGACCGCGCAGATGTGTGTTATGGGAAAGATGAAACAAACGACTGCAAGGATGATATGTTTGATTAAGCACTGTCCAAATGAATAATAGTACTCCTCGTTTCCGTCTGTATTGAGCCGAGTGCAAATTAAATATTTTAAGTCTCATTTCGTATGGATAATTAGAAAGTCACAGGACGAGTTTTGTCGCTCTGCGCTGTGGAATTTCCAATAACTGAGTATCTTTTTCATGGGTTGTAGGAATCGTGAATGGGAACGCCGATTAGCGGTTGGACTGGTGACTAGGGATGTACGCGTTGATATGACGCGGTTAATGTTAGATTAAATGACCCGAAACATGTTAGAACATCAAAATCGATTCTGATAACGATTGATGACGCAATCACTTTCGTCTTACCTCACACGCTGTAATCTGACCAGGCTATCAGTTAATTAAATTTATAATAAAACTTGCTGGAAAAGAGGTTTGTTAACGCGGCACAGCAACGCTGTCGTCACATTCGAGCCTAAACCTTAAATGGGATCAGTAGAAGTAGTCAAGTAAATTTTTTTCTAAATACGTGCTAGAATTGCGTATCAATAAATTTACATTATGGAACAAAGGGTTATGTAAGCACTTGAGTCTAGACAGTGACCTACGACATGGTGAGAATTCGCTTTTGACATTCCACTTGAGAGGTATAAAGTAAAGCCTCATTTTAAAATTGAGAAAGCATGGGCGCTGCATTAGGATTAGAAAAGAAAGTCGCACAACCATCATGAAGACGACGCGGATAAATAGAATAGTTTATTACCCTGAACGCAGTGGCCTGAATCGGATTCTATAGTCATGGGAAACGATACTAGATCTCATACGCTTGCGATGAATATTCAATAATCAGCAGTACCCTGCAATAGGAGAAATACAACGCGAGATCATGGACTTAAATAATTAGTCAAGTTTCTCGTATCGAGAACTAAGCAAGAATTATAATCGTTAAAATAGTTATAAGGTCACTATGAACCGTGATTTGTGGCGGCACCATGATTACATCAATTTGACCCTCAAAAATGCTGTACCTCGAAATGTATTTGATCAAAATCTTCTCACTTACAAACTGGATAATTTGTTCTCGTCAGTATACTTTTAAAACAAAGGTCCGAGCCAAAATTTAAACCATGATTGGCATCAGTTAACAAACCGGATGAAGTCGTAAAATAAACTGATTCTCTATCCGGATGTGACAGTTGTTATTGTTTGCCATCTGCCAATTTCTGATTACTTTATAATCCGTATGATTCACATGAATTTGTAGTCCGATTTGAGGGCAGCAATAATATTCATCATAGCATTCACAGCGATAAGCAGTTCTGGGTCGATCCGCGGCGTTTGCAATATGTTATGTTTTTGGCGACTACTCATCAGTACCAACTCCGAAATATTCGCAAAGTTTTTCACGACGGTCCACATTGGAATCACTGGATTCGAGTTTCGCTCTTATTTGAGCTCATCAGCAGTGCATATCCTGTCTTGGGTCGGATTCGAACCCAGGACCTTCACTATTGTAGTCTCATTCCTTACAGCCTGAGCTACCGTCAACCGTTTGACCGATCGCGATTAAGCCTTTATGAATGTTTCTCCAGACTGGCACATTTGATATGCACTGCTGATGAGCTCAAATAAGAGCGAAACTCGAGTTCAGTGCTTCCAATGTGGACCGTCGTGAAAAACTTTGCGAATATTTAGAAGGGCGAGTAGCCGCCAAAAACATAATGAACCAAATCTCCAACCATTGCAAAATGTTAGTTTGTTCTCCGTTCAGCAGACGAAATCAATCTGAAAATTTTCCAATTAAACTTTCACGTTTCTCTCATATTCGTTATTCATATTAAAATGTGTGGTTAAATTATTTTGAATAGCTGAAAATTCGTTTTATTGAATAAAGCTTTCTTCTTTTTCTTCTTCTTCTTTCTATACTACCACTACGCATACTGAGCACACTGTCTGCAGACAGGATTTTAACCATGCCTCGTCTAAGTCGGTTGTGCCCACATTGAGCACTCTAATAGGATGAAAGACCACATTGTTCAGTCAAAAATACAACATTTAAAAGAGAATACAGCTTCGGTTTATCATAATCGGTAAATACCTGCGCATGTCATCATTTCTGGGGATCAAGTTTCGTGTAGCATGCCATTTATCTTGTAGCACTTACACTTTAGGAAAATGTAGGTAAGTATAATTAAATCATGATCTTCTGCCATATTTTCAAAGGTGATGCAATTACTATGCTCTGTACTTATTCAATTTATATAGTAATGAAGTAATTATTGATTTTCTCTTATAACAATTTCGACATTTTGCTATCTTGTCAAAATATATTCTCGACAACCCTGTTTGTTCTAATGAAAATACCGCATTTAATTTCGGTTATCAATACATCTATATCCTGAGACGTAAAATTTTTATACACTCCACCACGGACAAAAATACAAACAAATAACTAAGTACTCGAAACACAATCGATTAAACCTTGATAGTGATAACGCAAATTCATTCCTGAATTAATAACTCACCATCAGAGTGGTGTTTGAATTTTCTGTTCATTTGAAACTCAATTTTTTGCGATAAAACTTTCAGAACGAAAGATCTTAATCCAATTGTAAAGATCGAGCTCTATATAGCACATTTAGTGTCCCGTGTTAACCAAATGGTGTATGATCGAAACGTTCACTTTGCCTACATCGAACCAACTTGTGTGTTAATCAGATAGTTTTAACATCATGTGATCAAAGTATCCTTCTCCCCTGGAGCTGGTCGATTAATAAATGAAGGCTGTGTTTGCGTGACGAGATAGCTAGTCTTGAAGCCGCTGTCTAATTGCCGGGTAGATATGGAAAACGTTGGTTAAACAATCTTTGTTTCGCTTCCAGCTTAGCAGGTTTATATGGGCGACAGATTATAACCTCTGGATAGATTCTCGTTTATATACCCGGAAGTTGCTATAATGACAATGCTACTGCGTAATCAATTACTAAAGCCCGAGGATCTTTGTAAAACACGCAAAAATGCAACGGCTTTTGCAATCCCACATTCTCTATTAGATAGTCACCATAATTGTTTCTCAAACGGCTTCTGCTTTACATACAAACGTCAATGGAAGAAATCATAAGATCGGAATCTAATTGAGTTTTCATGTCGAAGCTCGGTGATTATATGTCGAATCATGCGACAAGTGACTGTCCCTATATGTTGTTACACCTTATAAAAAGACATCCCGTGGATGTTTGAGCTGGTTGCTTTCCATACTGTAGAGTTATGCCAACTTTACCCTTGATATACCTGACACACTGTGGTGCTCTCTGACTCTTACTTCAGGAGTCCAATGCATTATTGGAATGATCTATCGTTCTCCAACAGCATCTTTCTACCTAAACAATAAACTGGTTGATGCTTCGCGTTATTTAACAACGCGGTACAATACTCAAATAATAATAATGGGGGATTTCAACTTTCCGCAGATTTGTAGCCGAAATGATCATCCATCAGAGACAATTGCATATGAACTTTAAGCCGTCTTGGATTACGCACCCTTTAATAAAAACGTTTTTGGATTTACTCGTATGAGGGGATCAGACCGACCGTCTACCTTGGACCTAATACTTACATCAGATCTCGCAAATGTAGAGAATATCGTATATAAACCGCCAATCGGAAGGAGCGATCAGGTTGTTCTAGATTTCGAGTACGTTTATAGCGCTAGGTGCAACAGTGACGGAACGAAATGCGTCAGAATGGTTAACTGCCATGTTCTGTGTGCCGAGTTACAAAGCACTAGTATCACACAAGTGGATTACTCGATCCGGATGGTTATTGGTGCTCTCTCTTACAGCATCTAAAATCTATATTAGAGGAACATTCAGTGTTCGTTTTGAAGAAAACTTCTTAACGTAATAAATTTATACCACGAAGCAGGACTCAAAGTAGATGAAACAATGGCAACAGTATAGGAATTTCAAAAGGCTACAAACACGGCTGAATCTTGGGCACAATTTACACGGCTGCGAAACAAAGTTATCAGCTTAATTCGAGATGATGAACAAGCTTTCCAATCGCAATTGATTTCTCAGATGCATCGAAATTTGAAGCTCTTATATAGACTTGTAAACGATAGAACGAATATTAAACCAGGAGTCTTTGCCCCCAAAACTCGCCCGGTTTCAGAGAATCCATTAATCAGACCGCAGATCTGTTAGCAGACTTGTATACCGAAGTTTTTGCGCCGTAATACACGGAGCCTTATCAGGAACCAATCATTCGACTTGACTGCACGACCTTGAATGAAGTATTGATTACTCTGATGGTGGTAGCGTAGCACTTACGAAAATTCACCGTAAAGAAATCTCCAGGACCGACAAGATAACTCCAAAGCTGCTCAAAACCAGTCATGCACAGCTATCTGCACCTCTATCCTGCATGTTTAATGATTTGCTCCAAGACGGTGTGATACCAAAAAGACTTGAAACTGGGACAAGTAATATGCATTTACAAAGGTGGTTGCCGTTCTGAAATTAAAAATTACAGGCCTGTGACATTACTGTCTCTGGTATCAAACGTTTTTGAGCGGATAATAACCACAGAAATAGTGCAGCATCAGAAAAAGAACGAACTCTTGACAGTTGCCCAACACGGATTTCGTAGAAATCACTCCGGTCTTACAAACTGGCTGACAACCATATATGATTGTACGAGGGTTGTAGATGCGGGGAACTGTATTAATGATTGCTATCTGGGCATTTCTAAAGCTTTCGACATAGTTGATCATTATTTACTCTTAAACAAGCTAAAGAAACTCGGTATTGTTGGGGGACTAAATGAATTGGTACGTGATTACCTCAGCAACAGACACATCAGAGTTCATGTGAACGGCCTATTATCGAAAAAAATCGATATCATCAACGGTGTTCCATAAGGATCAGTGCTTGAACAAATTCTGTTCTCAATCTATATGAACTATTTGCCAATTCTAAATGATAGTAAGTTGGTTCTGTTTGCTTACGATATAAAAGTATTGAGGTGAATCACCTATGCTAATGATTGTATTTCGCTATAAAACGATTTGAAAGCTTTGTACAACTGGTCATCCGAAAATAAACTGCCATTGAATATGAGAAAGTTTAAGATCATTTAGATCGGTCGTGGCCTTGGCTTTTCTTATCCATACGAGCTCGGCGACAAACTCCTGGAGTACATCGCGGAAGAAAAGGACCTGGGTGTCTGGATTTGCGGTAGTTTGAAAAATTGTCTAGAATGCGAAGCCGTTTATAAAAGTGCGTCTTGTATGCATGGCATGTTACGGCGAATATTTGGACGTTTTCCCCGGGGTGTTTTCGTTTTTATGATGAATATATATATACACCCGATTCTAGACTATGCTGCACATTCCTGGGCACCATGGCTCTAAAACAACATCTTGCATCTGCATCGCATATATCAGAGTGACTCTAAGCTTATTAATGTACTCGAAAATACGCCATTTACCGAGCGACTCAGACGACTGTAGCTGAGGACGCTTGGACAAAGAATAATGCGATGTGATCTCATCCTCGCATACGAAATACTTACTACTCTTTCCCCCCTGGACATATTATTCCAACTTTGAACTTACACAACAGCCGTGGTCAAGGTTGCAAGTTAGGAATACCACACTCCAAACGGAACTGCCGCAGGTATTTTTATTCCGTGCCTGTTTGCTTTGTTTGGAATTACCAAGCTGCCGATTTGTTTTATCTATATTCAAATCAAAACTTGACGATTATAAGAGAGCTATTCCAATTTTGCCGCCAAAAATTAATAAACTATCTTCGTCCGATTGATTTTGATATATATGTATATATAATAATAATAATTAGGTATAACAATAATATAATAATATGGATAGAGAAGTTCATCTGATATAGAAGGAGAATAGAGATATATATGATGATAGAGATAGATATATATATTATGAGAGAGCTGATATATATAGATAATATATATTGATATATATATAAGATATCTATATGATATATATATATATATAAGATGAAATTATTCGTTTTATTGAACATTTCTCATGTAATAATAAACATTATATCACTGTAAATACACAGTATTTTCTACCCCAATCTTGATCAGTTGGATCAAATTTGCTTGAACTTGTATCGCAGATTCGTGGGAATAATCATCGTTACTGCTTTCGTTGTAGACAACAATGTTGAAAATACCGGAACTAGAAGAAAATAACTATTCACAAACGTTATACACAGCGTATCATATATCATAAACAGTCAGTTTCCTTTTGATATTATTTACGTTAGTAATCGTAACACCGATTATTCGTTGAATAACTGAGAATTGTGCTGCATAGTTCCATGAAAGGTGACCACCAGTGAAGCTAGATAGTCACCAAATCTGCTGAATTGATAATGTACAAACATCGGCTCACTAAAGTTTTACAGAGCTTTCATATATCAGAGAACTCTGTTTCAAAAGACGAATAAATAGTAAGATTTAAGTGAAACCCAAGAAATAAGGTGAAGTATATATATTATAAAGCTGAAAGGAGTTAAAACGTTCACATACATGTCGAACGTTACATTAAAAAATAAATTTGTCGCGAATCTTTGGAATTGAATTTTAATTGTACTCGAGAACCTAATATCTATATGCAAATTAGATCAAAAATTCGACTGCTGATTTTTTGTTCAGTAACCCGAATGCCGAGGGTTTCTCGTGGATACGTCACACAATACTTCATGCTTCGGATTCGGTATAAAGATTTGTCAGAGCTTCAGAAAATTTGGGTAGAGTTCATGTTCACGTTCTTGATTTTTCCTTAGACAGAGCAGCCATATCATGTAAATCAATCAAATTCATGTGGAGCATACCGATTTTTGTGTTGAATTGCGAACAGTAGATGATATTACTTGATCTGACATAATCCGTGTATTACAATTTGCTCCTTGCGAAACGTGCAATTACCTGTTGGTTCGGTTTCATTCATCAAATGTAACATATGGTTATATATAGATGACTGGAACTAAACTTGGAAGACCAGATTTAGGGCTTTCCTTGGCGTGTCGGTTACTAGTCTACATTTATGTCAGTTTGAATAAAATTTCAGATCATTTCTACTTTCGAATATATGAAGCTGGTTAATCCATGAATACGTCAAAAACAAATAACTGTAAGTTTTATATTTGGATAGAACTTGTATTTTGCGGTGTCTAGCGAGCTAGATAAACAAATCCCATTGGTCTACCAAGAAACTGAGTGATCACCGGAGACAATGTAATCCGCAACATTGAGATTCGAAGTCAAATATATTAATGCAGATAAAGAAATCTTCAACCGTTGTTAACAACGGTTGAATATTCAATTCGTACCAGCATTTTGATATTATGTAAAAGGTATTTAGGATATTTGACATTTTAATTTTTCTTCGTGATGCAATTGATAATTCATCACTTGAAAATTATGGGCAAATACCAATACAATTGATAGGAATCATTAAATGAACGATTTAAATATTCCATCGGAATATCCACCGTGAAGCTAGACCTATGACGATGATACGATGAAAATTCGTAATAGTGCAGTTATCTTAAGCAATCCGGAGTTCCGATTCTGAATGACACTTAATTTTACAAATGTAGATTTACACTTATTCATGTACCGGTATTTAACTAGAAGCGCAGTTTAGTTATGCTGTCAATATTGTGGATTAGACAGCTAAAGTTTAGCAAGACAGTGCAGCCGAGTTTACAGCCTGGTTGGTGTATTTCCATTCACAATTGAAAATTTAGAACAAAATCTAAGGTCTAGTGCATCAGTGATTGAGCTTAACGGAGCAGTAGATATAGAAGAAGGGCCTAGCGAAGCTATTACAATTAAAGGAACATCATCTACGTATGTTTGTTTAATAACTACCGATTGAGCTAATGAAAGTGCGGCACCGAAGTTTATTCAGATTGCGTAAAATTCTTCGATTATTCGTAATCATGATTTAAATGACAGATGAAAGCTCTCGGCTGTATCGAATTTCCGCCTCTCAGCATATTTAAATGAAGGGGTTTCTCTCATTTATGAAGGATGCACTGAAAGTAGAACGATAAATGGTACACGTTTATCACTTCAGCTTTCGGTGCTTGTCTATCGAAATTGCGCCTTGATAGCAGTTGACACATCATCAGATATCGCATATGCCGAAAATAACAACGGAAAAATGCGCAAACTTATCAATGTTTGTTGCTCCTCAATCGTATATCATCAAAGTAAATTTCGATGCTCCATCGTCTAATCACGATGTTTCCCGTGTTATTTGAAACAAACTAATTGCAAGAGCGACCACGCTGTAATTCTTCTTGACGGGACTTTAGTGCATCCTAGTCCTCAAGTAAAGATGTCCCGCAACTTTGGTCGAATGGACATCGTCCAACTACAAACTAAAGCAATGAATCTAAGTTGGGAACCAGACGAATTAGAACCTAGTGTAGAAATCAGGTGGAATATTATAAAAGGGCACCTTTTACAACTACAGGATGATTTTGCTCCTCTACAACCAGTGAGAACGAGAGGAAAACCACCCTGGTGGAGCGCGTCTATTCGCAAGGCTATTAGATGCCGTGACCGTAGCTGGAGGGCGTACAAATTCTGTGGAACTCACAGATCTAGACTGCAGTACATACAGACCAGAAATTCAGCTGTTGCGCTGCAAAGGAAAGCTAAAAGGGACTTCGAATCCCGACTTGCCAAAAAAGCAAAGATTAACTTGAAAGCTTTTTATGGCTATGTTCAGTCCAAGCGATCATTAAGAGAAGAAATAGGTACGTTAGTGCTGGACGATGGCAATACGGCTTTGACTGCACCGGAAAAAGCCGATGCGTTGCATTCATTCTTCTGCAGTGTTTATCGGCGCGATTCAGGTAACTGTTTAGAAACTCACGAGTGCAGAGCACCTCCCTTTAGCTCGGTGGAGGTTAATCAGGAAATGGTCACCACAGTTCTGTCGCAGCTGGACAAAACTAAGTCAGCTGGCCCCGACGGCATACATCCGGCTATTCTTCAACCGCTCGCGAATATAGTTAGCCTTGCAATCAGAAATCTTTTCGAAGCTACCTTACTCCAGGGTATACTACCGGATGATTGGAAACGAGCGGCGGTAATAGCCATATACAAAAAGGGTCCCATTTCAGATGTACGCAACTACAGGCCAGTAAGCCTGACAAGCATTCTTTGCAAGTGCTTGGAAAAAATCATTCGGCACCAGGTATGTAAACATTTGGTAGCCAATTCCTTACTATCCGATGCCCAGCACGGATTCTGGAAAGGAAGGTCCTGCCTAACCAATCTTCTAAGCTTTCTGGACGAAGTGACATTACGCCTCGATGAAGGGAGAGTAGTCGAAGTCTGCTATCTTGATTTTCAAAAGGCATTTGACTCGGTGAACCATAGGTACCTTCTGCACAAACTAAGTATGTGTGGCGTCACAGGTGACCTACATCGATGGTTAGACAGCTTCTTAACTAATCGCACTAACTATGTTAGAATTGCAGGGGAGTGCTCGCAGGAATCACTGATTCTCAGTGGAGTGCCTCAAGGCTCGGTGCTTGGTCCATTACTTTTCTTATTTTTGTAAACGACCTGGCAGCGTGCTTGAGTTCACGCTGCTTCCTGTTTGCTGATGATGTTAAGATCCTAGGAACCGACAGTAGAGATACGCTTATCTCTGATTTAGAAAAAGTAATCGAGTGGACAAAGACCTGGGACTTGCCACTAAACCTGGGGAAAAGCTGTCTTCTGACGACTGATTTAGCGACAACCCAACTAGAAGTTGGAGAAGGAACTATCAGAATAGCGGCTGCTCAGAAAGTGAAGGATCTTGGCATTACTATAACAGGCGATTTTAAATGGGCTACTCAATGTGCCGAAGCTGCAAACAAGGCTCGCAGAGAATTGTTCAGACTTCGCTCAGCGTTATCTTGCCGAAAACCTTCAATCTTCATTCCCTTATACAAAGTAGTCGTGCGGCCTCACTTGGAGTACTGCGTTCAATCCTGGGCACCGTACTTAAAAAAGGATATAGCATGTCTCGAAAGGGTCCAGCGCCTTGCGACTAGGATGGTTGAGGGTCAGGCAGGTAAAACTTATGAGGCTAGACTCAAGGACCTCGGTTTGTTCTCACTAAAGAGACGGCGGCTGCGAGGTGACCTAATAGAAGCCTTCAAGATTCTAAAGGGTCTTACAGGTGATAATATTACTGAAATCCTTAAACTTGCACCTAAAGCAGCTACAAGGGGTAATTCCATGAAACTTCTTAAGAGTAGGCCCAGGTTGCTGGCACGTGAGCACTTTTTCAGCAACCGTGTGGTCAACTTCTGGAACAAGCTCCCAGATTGTATAGTAAGCCTCCCAAATGTGTTGAGCTTTAAAAGGGAATTAGACGTTAAATGGTCTATCATATTTCCGCATATTGTCTAATAAAAAACTTTATAAAAAACAAAAAAACGTATTTTTACATTTTTATCATATCTGTCTAGGCCTGGACAACCTGACAGTAAATTAGCCCACATGCAGTCTATGACTGTGTTTCACTTTACCTCAACTAGGCTAGTGATTTCATACACCACACATTGTTCACGCATATTATTGCAATGTTTCCTGAATAGCTGACCTCTCACCGTGCTGGTGAAGAGAAACCCTACCTTACTTTCCAGATATTCGGAAACAAGAACGTGTGAAAAGTACGAACTGTATACTCGATATCGAAGTGCCGGGTGCTCAACCGCAGACCGTCGAAGGAAATCTGGGCGCGTGATTGGCTTTTAGCCACCTTCAGCCCTGTGCAACTTGAACTTGAACTTGAACTTGAACTTGAACACATATTTCCGAATTTCAGAAAACTCTCTGATTCTGTCTCTTCAACCGCAGGCCTTTGTGCTTCTTGGAATAACAAAATTTTTTAGTTGCGTGTGTTTTTCGCTCATCGCGGAATTTATGTGAGTCCCATCTTCATCCAGTTCGATACTGCGCGTAAATCAATCGTGACTTTTTAAGCGCACTTTTCGTAATTTCCTTGATCCAAGCAGCCTGTGCTCCGTTTTTCCGATGGTCAAATTTTCGTTTACTTTTCTTAAATAGGTTGACGGCTTAAAGATGGCAACACTGAGATGCTGTTCTCTTTATTTATCGAATCACTAAGTAATTTTTATAATCGTTCTGTCATTAAAACAAGCAGATAAGTAAGCGCGTGAAAATAGGAAAGCAGGCAAGCAGAATACGCAAAAGGAAATGCGCAAAAAGCAGCTACTTTTTATAGCTTCACTGCATGCGATTTTGTGATTTTTTATGAAATAATGTCAGATAAAATAGGACATATTAAAATACACTGCCGCCACTGACTTCGGTTTGCAGCCATAACTCGTTAGGTTTCCAGCCAACTATTAGGTGTAGCATTTGGACCATAACCAGACAAACAAATACGCACAACTGAGCCTAACGCTACGGTGAGTTTCTTTATCCCAACGTTCCACGTCATGGACTGGCTACCCGATCGTTTCTCCCAGCTTCTGTCAGGCTCTGCGAATAAGGCGCGGTACAGGAAACGGTGAGGAGGCATTCTTGAAACATGTCCCAACCATCGCAAGCGAGCAAGTATCAGCATTTCTCTCAGTCCATGGCCACCTGGTCCTAACACCAGCTTGCATACATCTATATTTCTAACGCGATGCTGCCACCGAATGCGAGCAATTTTATTAGGTCACCCCGTAGACGCCGAAGCGAAAAGAGACTTAAAGAAATTAAACGTTCCTCGTGTGGTTTCTCAGACATACCTTCGACCATTTTGGTAGCCAGACGTTGGACTCCCTCTATTAGTAATATGTCTTTGGAAGAAAGGGCTTCAGGCTTGCACACATTATTCTAAATGCGGCCTGACAATCGCCGTATATAAGGGGATAAACAATTCCGGCGTTCTACATGTCAGAACGGATTTAAGCCTAAAGAGTTCTACTCTAGTTCGTTGTGCAGCTGATGCACATTGCTATTAAGATTACAACAATTCCATATAATCTGTTTTAACATAAGGCATGGTTGCTTGCAACGCAGTGTCTTCTACCCAGTTTCAACTAGGTTTTCGGCTTCATTGTATTAATCTTGGACCATTCGGAGTTGTAAATTTAAGAAAGCGGCTCATTGATGACCAAGGGTGACTTTCGACCCATCGCAAACATTATCTTGTACATGCTTTTCGCTTCTTATACCGCAATAACTTATTGAAATATCAATATTTGCGGTGAACTGTCTGATAGCTTTCGTAGAACGAACATGTATGTTCAAAAATATGATTACAATTCTTTGGGGGCGAGCAGATGGACGCTTGAAATGTCTTTTCTAATGGTGGCTCCAAAGTATAACCTCATTTTACATCTCCTTTATTTAATATTTCACCTAAACTAATCTCACCGTCCTCGACTAATAGCGGCAAGTAATCCAAAACAATACAGGTGAACGCTATCGTTGATTCATTTCATCTAAGACAGCTGAAAGTTTTGTGGTTTTATCGGAACAAATGACTCCTGTTTTTGCTTATCGCGCTATGACTGACTTTTGCTGATATCAAAAAGCAGCAGTATGCAGAAACAATAAAACTCGTGTGATAAAATTAATTTTTGGATCAAAATCTTAAAGCTTTGGAATTAGCTTGCGACATGTACTGTCGGTTATGTTACGATTTTTCATTGCATAGAAGCGGTATTTCTTTGCGGTATTTCTGTACCACACCCTCGAGACTCCGTTATATTTTATTTTCAGCTATAATGAAGTGCGTTCATCTTGCTGTAAACCTTTTATGAACTTTAACTATAATCTGTTATATCTGCCTATGCCTTATGGTGTCTTAACAAATGTGCATTCGATGATTTCAGAGCGTTTCTTTTATCCAGAATAGTGATTTCAAACATCATAATTAGGCAAAGTAATAATATCTTGATTCATGTACAGTCTATGCTCTTCCGTCTGATATCAGCCTCGTGGTTTTTGTGCCTACATGCAGTGTCCTTTATAAGGCGAAAAAATCACAGGGTTCGATGGTACTTTAATCATTATCAAGACGCAACCGTTGTTCTACCATCTTTTAAGTGACCATTTTTACCATCATATGACGCGGGCTTAAAATATGTATGCAATCAATGGTTTTATTAAGCAAAACAGTACTCTGCTCACTAAGTGATCTTTTTGGTGTAGTGCAGGAGAGGGAGTCTCTTCTCCACAAATTTGTAACAATGCATCGTCGTTTCTAACCACACAACAAAGACTTTCACCACAATCTGAGAGTACCTTAGCCCACACACATTAAATTACTATGCTTGTGTTTCCATACATACATGTATGTAGTCATTCGTTTTTGACACGCTTTATTAGATTTTGCCACCTATAAAAATGGTCAATTAGGGATTTGACAATATTTTGTTTTGGCGTGACGTTTTGATGAGATGTTTACTCTTGGAAAGATCTTAGAACGAAACATACAGATTCTACGGTAGTGAAATTCCTCAATTTTAATTCTTATGTAAATGGCTAGATCAGTTTTGGTTAACGTTTCTCTTCTGCTACAAAAGGCTTGTCATGCCAATGTTGATAGAAGACATGTCACGTTTGAACAACAAACCAATTCGACTGTAGATAACGTTGCCACTAAGCAATTTATACTAAGTCCTGGAGGTGTCATACCGCGCAGACTAGGTCAGGATTAGTTGGCTGATTTTCTTATCACAGCATGTATTCAAATTACTCCAACGCAAATGAACATGGTGAATTCCATTTGGCATTGTGGCTTGACTAAACTGTTCAAGGTTACTTTTTTACTTTTTATTATCACCGTGAAGCACACTTTCGCAGTTAGACGGAGTGCCAAGCCCGATGAAACAGGAATAGCCTAAAAGCAAATGCGTGAAAAGAAAGCACAAACGCTAAATCTGAACTGTGAATAATAAGCATCTTTTATTAGTTTCACTGTGTGCGATGTGATATTTGTTTTTTATATAAATATAATAGATGTCCTAGCTTCAAAAGATCACAATTGTTTTATCCCTAATACAGTAAAACTAGGGAAACATGCCATTTTCTGCTCGACGATCAGCCACGATCCATTAATACACTGTTCCTGTGTGAATTGTGTAACACGGCAGAATCGAGGCTTCGAAAGTTATTGTATGCATATCTCTATAAATTTACAAGTCTAGTGCCTGTGATGTGCTGCATGTAGGCTGAGATAATGTCATGTTGCCAAGGGCTAGATATGCGTGATCATGTATCCTGCCCATTACTGGTGACAAATTAATTTGTCACGATTTCAACCGCGCAGTTAAGAAATGTTGCGTGGTGTAGTGTAATATAAACGCAAGCGTTTGAAGATTGTAGGAGAAAACACCCCGTTCCAAATTATTTTATTTCTAGAACAATTACAGTAGCTCCATCAGACACGTGGAGTCAGGTGATACGCATACGCAAAAAGATGGGTTAAACACCGCATTAACGTTTACACACATGTGCATTTAAGTAACTTGCTATAAACTGGTACCAAAATAGTCCATTGATCTTGCGAACTTGGTAAACTCCACGCAAATCTACGAAGCGTTGCTTGTTTATTAACCATGAAACAAAATATTCATTTGCATGCTTTTCAAGCGCATGCGGATCCTGATCTTACTGTCCCTACCTGATGAGTGCAAACAGCACGAAACCGGTCGTGGGGTGTGTGTGACGGAAAAGCATGCAAATGAATATTTTGTTTCATGGTTATGGGTTTAACTCCATTAAACATGCGTTTGAACACGTGATTGAAGAGAGCAAAGTTCTCATTTTGAAAAATGAACATTATGTTTTCATCAGACAGCTATGAATATTTTGAAAGAAAATCAATTATTAATCTCTGCTGATCAACATATTAATCACATTTTTGATGGATATGAAATAATCTATAATTACAAAGCATCGAATTGAAAACATTTCACAGTAACACGTCGAATAATGTGTTCACTTTTCAAGCGGAAGATCCGAGTCTCACTATTCAAGATTTATGGTGAAACGAAAGCAAATAGCTGCACAATACGATATATATAACGTATAAAATTTAGATAAATACTATTTCAATGTCCCGATCCTTTTGGTTCGAAGGAGGAGTAAAAATAATTCAAAGCTTGACATGGAGTGTTCAAATGTCTGTCTGAAATGTATGTTTTGGTGATACTGTTTTCCCAAGTGCGGGTGTAAAACGTTAGTACTGATGGTTTTCAGTAAACTGGTTTTCGTACCCTTTCTTTGGAGATCATTTCATTCTGCGACAATATAATTTCTGGCTGTAAACTGTTCCAGAGGAAGCATACACGGACTCAATTGAAGTTCCGAATACTGTTTAACAGTGAATGTGTTACGTAAATGGCGAGATTGTTTGTTAACAAAACTTCGTTTACCATTTCCCCATTCATTCAAAGCACACGGATCTGGATCGTACTGCACAAAACAGGCCGTGGGATGTGCGATAGAAATGCATGTTCATGGGTTTACCCCATCTATGTGTATGGACACATGATGTTGAACGGGTTGATCGAACCAGCCGTATCCAACCGCAGCTTACAAGTCCAAACTTTAAAATGAACACCGTTTTGTATCTTTTCAGTCGATTGAACCTCACGTTTTTGTTGCATAATTTTCCCTCACGGTCTTTATACTATTGTTGATATTCAGTAACTCATTGTGCAACTATCTTTGTAACCTATATTTCCTGTTAGTTTAGTTGCGAACAATAGTTTCAGAATTAAATACTGGTTCAATGATAAAAATAAATGTACCTGGTCTTTCAGTCAAAGTTTAAACATCGCAATTTATTATCGTTTCATCTCTGCATTGTATTACCCAATTCATAAGATGGCGAAGGATCTTCTCCGTAAAACTTTATATTATCGACATATATGGTTTAGGATTGGTTGGTTGCATTGGAGTTTTGAATAGCATTGTTTAAATAAGCGTGCAACATGCCTCTGGCATTTCCTGTATTACTCGTGCCATTCGTTTTCAGGTGTGATCACTTTTTTAATCAGCCCTTTGTCGAACAAACGTTTTATTCCACCTCTTCTAACTCATGAAGAAAGTGCAGTCAAGTTTACTCGGATTTTTTAAAAAGGCAAGCTATCGATTATGTTTATTACTTTTACATGTTTGCACGATGCGTGTTTGGTAATACTCATATTTCCATCCTGTATTTGCATTTTCAGGTGTCAAGCCATGAAGATACCGAGCTAGCCACACAATCCCTACAAGCAACGTCAGGTGTGGTATAGACTTTCGCCGATTTATTCAACTGTTTCTATTCTGTCAAGACGCGTTTCTAATCTAATATTGCCGGAAGTATAAGAGTCTCGATAGCATTTCTTTTAGTATTTGTTTACCGTTGTAACGATCCCTCATCTACAATACTAGAATTACCGGGATAAATTTTTCTGAGTTATCCTACGCTATTATACATTCGGATGTGCACGGGTGTGCAATCGTGCAGCATTTCTGTGCTGTACGGCTAACCTCCTGGTAAATGGATTGGCAAACGTAGTGAGCTGCATGCTGTCTAGGCCTGGGCAACCTGACGGTACCTTAGCCCGCGTGCAATCTCTGACTGTGCGGCACTTTGCCCGGATCAGGCTTGTGCTTTCATACCATACCATATTATAGATTCCTACATGACTGCCGGAAATCCCTCAGGGAAATTTACCCAAGGTATCTTTAATGTGCGATCACAAACTACTGCTACTAACGCTAAAAAATTTAACAACCGCGTTGTGTAAAAAAATAAAAGCTATGAATCATAACTTAGTTGATCTAATTTTGTAGAATTATTTTCGATTATTGCAATGAGAACTATACAATAGTCACTGCCAGTTTCGCTAATACCATTGCTTTATTCTGGTTTACTCGAGTATTAGTTCCACGCGATAATTGTAAGACGGATTTCTGTAATAAACTGAAAGTGCACTCAAACATTTGTGCCGGAAATCTTGTCTTAATTTGTTTGACCTCGATTCGCAATTTCAACTACTCTTTCCTATTCGTATAGGTTTTAAGTGGGCTTCGTGGGCTAATTCTTTCATTTTTATGCTGAATGCAATTTATTCTTGTACCATGTAGACTGTTTATCACAATGAAACTTCACCAGCACTATCTGTAGTGAGTATTGCTTCTTTGGAAGGCATTCAATGACTAATAACTGCTGTATTTAAGGATAGTTTCATAATACTTTTAGTTGGTTGCATCTTGGTGAATGCTGCGGTTGCTAATTGATTTCGATTTGACGGATATACAATTGTGTGGGAGTAGTGTACTGCGCGGGATACCGTGCTAATTTTATTTGCCACAGGTACTGAACTGTATGCGGAAACATGCTGGAGTCTCACTGGAACTTTCCTTTTCTTATGTCTGTCTAGGCAACGGCAACCTGACAGTATCCCAACCCATGTGCACTTTTCTGGATCCCGTATTGTAATTCAATATTTGACCAAATTGTCTTTCAAGCAGTTTTCAACTTCCTAAAATATTGACAAATGTGCCACACTCTGATATTTAAATTCTCAATTTGCATGATTTCGTACGCTTGTCTGGTGTCATATATTGTGCGATACATTTTAAAGCATTATACATCCTGGGATACTGTTAACATACGCAAGTATAAATGCAAACCCAAGGAAGCTTCTCAAAGCCTGATCGGTCGTATGCACTTTGAATCCCATTTTTCGTGATTCCTAATTTAATAGTGGTAGTATGGTGTATGGTATGAATGCGCAAGCCCGATCCTGGCAAAGTGCCGCACGTGGGCTAATATATTGTCAGGTTGCCCAGGCCTATACAGCTATGAGGGGGGAAATAGAAGTGGTAGTGAGACTACAGCCTGTTTCAGCATGCAGCTCACTAACGTTGGCCAATCAATTTAGTACGGTGTTAGCCGCATAGCCCAGAAATGCTGCACTGTAGTTGCGGTAGTTTCAAGAAATGTAAAACTAAGTTCAGCGGTTCGATCTTCTGCTTACGCGCCGCAATGAATAATCAAGCGGCCGGTTGTGCCCGTTGTTTACTTCATATACGTAAGCTGTAAATCGCTGCATGATGTTAATGATGCAGATTACATGTACGTAGGTTAATTCATAATTGTTTGTATGAGTATATGTATGCACTTATGTATGTATGTATGTGTATAAAATCACAAACCTGGATCCATCCAAGATGCTGCACAGACAGACTGCGCTTGGTCTAAGATATCCTCAGGTTGCCTGGACCTAGACAGATATAATTAAGAGAAAACGGCAGTACGACTCAAATGTTTTCGCATACAGGTCAATACTGTTCGCAGAGCTGTTCATCATCTCTTGCAGGTACCATAGTTCCATACTTCCCCATCTATTTAGAATTATATTGTGCCATGTTTATATGACGAGTGGGCACCGTTTCGGCTCTCGCTGATAATGATGGTGATAATGTATATAATCAAAGGTTGACGTCTGATGAAGTTCTCCGTAATTAAGCAAGCTGTACGAGGGCCGGGACGTTGTCAGATTATCTTAACCTAGACAGAAAATTACGAGAAACTTATAGTGAAGTAAAAAAAGCTCATTTGCATGCATTTCCATCATACACTGTGAATTACTTTCGAATTTCAATTTAGTTCAACAACTCAACAAAAAGTTTCTAACAAACTGGTTTTTTTGCTTAACTAGCTCCTTAATTCGATCGCATGTCTAAAGTAGCGTGCTAATTCGATGCCATTGCCAGAACGTCGTGGTTCATTTTTCTTTTACTTATCGTCCATATACTTCTATTTTTGTTTCATAGCTATCGACGAGACCTCAATTATCCCAGACACCCCTGAACAACAGCACCTATCTGCCAAACCAACCGTGCTTCCAGTACCGCCAAAACTTGATGTTCGCACATCAACGCCTTCTCGAAAGCGGTCTTCCCGTCGCCGCTCATCGTTAGTTGCTCGCCGACAGGCTGAGTTGGACCAAAAGTACGCCGATCAGCTTTCTGCCACTGGTTCAATCGAATCTTCCCCAATCAGTTCAGCCACCCGAGCAACGTTATCGGCGAAGCTACGTCGCGGGAATTATGACACGTTGAATTATGCTCCAATCGATCAAGTTAATCGCAAGTCGGTAGAAAGCACAGTTTTGACATCCGTGAGCAAACGTTCGCAGCTAATGGTTGCACGAGCAACAGCGTCTTTAAACCCAGAAAACGTTGACAAACCTTTAAAACGATTTCGTTCTGATTTTGACGATTCTATTGTCCTCAAAAATTTGGCTAGCCACAAGCTCGAACCCCATATCCCAAACGATTCAGCTCCGAAACCCTTGGTCAACTCGACTAAACATAATTCCTCATCCAGCTCACGCAATGAAGATCATGATGTTTCTTTCGGACAACTGGATATCAGCGATTGGACAAGTTTCACCCTTCATGAATCTGAGTAAGGCTTAGAAGTTTATTATCTCAAGCTGTTTTTTACGTTCATCTTCATCGATGACTCGCGATTTTCTTCTTGTTCGTAGAAATTTACCTTCGCTCGACTCACTTCTTTCATCTACGAAAACTTTTCTACGTGGCGTAGTCAGTGATATTTCGACTCAAAAGTAAGTTTAAGTAAATTTACTTCCCCTGTCGTTTCTTTATTTTCACAACAATCCGTGCTTTTCATTTTTAGCAATGAATTCGTTTTGCAAATAAATCTGATGTCTACTGGAGTCCACTCTACCATGAAGCAAAACACCGTTGTTGAAGTTCAGTTATCCGATTCGTGGTGCGTTCACAGTTTGCGGTTTGGTGCAATTTGATTATATATCCTTTGTTCCGTATTCATCTTTCTCACTTTATACAGGACAGAAACCGAAATTTGCGTTGGAGACACTGTTCATATTGTCCCCGGTTCGGGATTCGGTTTACGCGATGGGCGCATCCTAA
The DNA here is from genome assembly GCA_013407085.1 of Atriophallophorus winterbourni. NCBI lineage: Eukaryota > Metazoa > Platyhelminthes > Trematoda > Plagiorchiida > Microphallidae > Atriophallophorus > Atriophallophorus winterbourni. The sequence goes on along the minus strand of JACCGJ010019150.1, from coordinate 15,499 downwards.
TTGCAGATGATGGTGATCCCGGCAGTTCCATTGTCGCTGCTCGCATTCCTGCTGCTCTCATTGTCCACCCAGACATCTTGATTTCAGGAACAAAACTTGTTGGTTCTTTTTATTGCGAACGCAGGTCGGTACTCGAGCAATTCTGGTGTGGCTACGAAAATGAAGATGTCTCGGGAGATGCTCTAGATGATGTTGCCGAACCTCCTGGCCGTATTATGCTGATGGGTAGTGTAGTTCATGAATTATTTCAAAAGGTATACATTGATATGCATTCGGAGATTTCCGGTGCTGTTTTGTCAACGTTGGTGTTTTGCGTTTTTATCTAATTAACAATTCTTTTATGTAACTTTTAAAATGTGATCAGTTCTATGGGAACCGCAGCGGTAACTTATGCGCCATTGCGGCGGACAAGCAGTTTCTAATTCTATTTTTCTTTTTTTTATTTTCGTTCTCATCTGTCTAGGCCTGGGCAACCTGGCAGTATTAGCCCACGTGCAGTTTGACTGTACGGCACTTTGCCTGGATCAGGCTTGTGCTTTCATACATCATACATACATAATTCGTGTAACCCCGATTCCGCACCACATCTATGTGTAAAATAGACACCGACAATATTCGAGTGCGACAGCCTACCTCCCGATTCAATGGGTGAACTCATTTTGTATGCCACATCAATCGTGGTCATATAGCGTCTCCGCTCGTATTATCTATTACATCAGTGACCCCTTGCTACTCGAGAACGATCGATCCAACGTTAATTGCGTCCCCTATTGCGTTACGACTCACACCCGAGGACAACCTGTCGTCCGCTACTCACCTCTGATGCACGAATGTGCAATCATACTTATTTGCTGTGCGGCTAATACCGTGCATGATTGATTGACCATCGGTGGTGAGCTGCATGCTGAAACAGGCTGGAGTCTCACTACCATTTCTATTTTCTTTCTCATATCTCTGTAGGCCTTGACAACCTGACAATATCTTAGCCCACGTGCAGTCTCTGACTTTGAGGCACTTTGCCTGGATCAGACTTGTGATTTCATACATACATACATACTCACCTCTGATTACCCATTAATGCAGGAGAATCCCAATTAGTTTATTGTTCATTACACCATTGACAAGGAAGAAGACACGTCAACCTTTCATAGGCTAATCTAGTAACCACAAGAGGTCATCAGCCTATCTGTACCGGTCGTCACTTCGATTCGGTTTGTCAGGCGATTACGTACAAAGCGGTTCTCTTGATATATGGTATGAAGGCATAAGCCTGATCCAGGTAAAGTGCCGCACAGTCACAGACTGCACATGGGCTAAGATACTGTCAAGTTGCCCAGGCCTAGACAGATATGAGGAAGGAAAAGAACAGGAAATGGCAGTAAGACTCCGGCCTGTTTCAGCATGCCGCTCACTACCTCTGGCCAATCAATTTAGCACGGTGTTAGCTGCACAGCACAAAGTGCTGCACGATTGCACATCCGTGCAATGTAAGGTTTGTTTAATCGACCTTAACGAGTTCACAATTGTTCTATAGCTGAGAGCTCCTGTGCAAGATTGAAAGCCATTTTCTGCCTCCAATCTTCGCGAGTGTTGAGCACGTTGTAGCTCGCGGTGATGCCTCTAGGTATTTATACCATTCTTGCCTCTTGTATTTTTTCATGTATCATTCATGAATTATTAAGTTTTCCGAATATAACCTTTCATGTTTTGATTAAACGTTTCTTTCTGATTGTCGTTCAGTTGATTCTTGTTGATAACCCAACATTGAAACAAGGCGAAGACATTTTAGAAGCTATCCTCGGAAGACCGGATGTGTCTTTACAGTTGTAAGTGGGTGACGTTTAAATTTTGTTGCTGGTTTGCGCCCACTCATTTTTCTATCACCTTTGAGATTTTTCATAGCGGATCTTTCTGAACGAAGCTAAGCCGAAAACTATTGAAAGTGGCACTTGAGCAATTGATGATGACTCGAGAAATTAAATATATAATGAATGGTTGAAGCTGCTTATTTATTTATATAGAATCAATCTTTATTCGTTGCTCAGAGAATCATTTAATGTTTCTGTGTTTGGCGCATGATGACCGGTTGTACGAACCCTCTCTACATATGTTTTCAAACAATAACTTTATTCGGCATGGAAGCCTTACTGGTTTATTTCAATACCTCTCCACGTAATATATTTTTTACGGTAAACCTACCTAACGGAGACTTGTTTTTTCTCGATTTTTTCTCACGAGAAGAACGGACGCTACCACGAATAGGCGGATATATCAAAACGTAAAGCGAATTAGGCAGTATGCAAATTTATTGCATCAGTCTGGCTAAAGGTAATCAGACACGTTAGACATAACTCAAAAACAAGACGGATTTGCACTAACGCAAATTTTTATGTGCAACTATAGATTTGTAGTTACCTGAGAGCAATTTGCTTTATCGAAAGATGCATCGAAGTTGTCGAACAAGGCATTATAAATCCGACTTTATTTTAAGTTTGACGCCCCTACTCAGAGCAGATTGCCAAGCGGACGTAACCTCGTGGAAGTGAGGATAATTTTCACCAACGAACCGTTTATCAAGCTGCAGTTTCATGGCCGGCTACTTAATCAAGTAAACTCTGCAGGCATCCACCACGTTGCCCACTTCTGGGTAGCTGGATTTATTGTAAATGCGATGCGGAAACTGCTAAAAGAGATGTCTGTACAACAACCAAATTTGCCTAATAAATGTTGTACTAATAATCTAAACATTTCGATCTTAGCCTGGCGAATCGGCACAGACCATCGAGTGAAAAGTGAGGCTGCGTTTTCAGTCGTTTGTATGGTTCCTCATAACGTGTCCCCGTGATTTTGTATCGACTGTTAGTAACATTGCGATCACAATGTTTCCATTGATTCGTTCGTGATCATTAGTCAAAAAACAACTAATGCTACACTACCTGATCATGATTGGCCATCGGTAGTGAGCTGCATGCTGAAACACGCTGGAGTCTCACTACCATTTTTATTTCTTTGCCTGGATCAGGCTTGTGCTTTCATACATCATGCATAATAGCTGATCATGCTCATCCAACTCACCCTTGATGCCTAGATAGCATCATGTACTTTTACTTTACTTTTGTGCGACTTTCTCCTCCGGGAGGATGAGTCGGCTTCAATGAAGGTTCTTGGGGATTTGGGTGCAAAGCGGCGTCCCTAGCATCATATGCTGGGTGAATGAACGATTTTCAACCTAGAAAGGGAATATTAGTTGCTGTTGAGCTCAAATAAGATCTCGAGTCTAGTGGTTCTGTTGTAGACTGTCGTGATAAACTTTGTAAATATTTTGAATGATCTGGTACGGATGCGTAGTCACAAACATAAAGCGAACTCCCGGTAACTTGCGCTAAGTTACTTTTTGTTTGGTGTTTCATATTAATCAGCCGCATCGATGTGTATCGCAGTATGGTAGTAACGAAGCCGTAGTTCCAGTAATTTTACGAAAATTTAATTGAATACTGGAACCCCAAGAGTCGTGATGACTCAGCGGTAACGCACCTGCTTTTTATGTGAGAGGTCGAGCGATTGATCCAGACGTGGTGTATCATAAAATAGGGAAGGTTTCGAAGCAAGGTTTATCTCTCCATCTGCAAAAAAGAGATTATGGACGCTTCACTGGTTGTGCGAGAAAAGAAAGCGAAAATCTTGAAAATATGCCGTTTATGTTTGGTTCACTCATACGATAGTTTAATCGAGTAGATAGGCGACATTGAACGTTTCATACTTTTGCCCCAAAACTGTTCTATTCGGCTGCTGACAAATTTGTTTTAAAGCCAACGTCTACACGGTCATTATCAATCTTTAAATACATTAGAAAATGCGGGGGATGTGAGCAACACATTGCTTCGTTACATTAGAAACTGTTTTTCAACGCATCATGTCGAGTATTTTTTTCACTTTGCATTAATCTCCATTCAAATTCGCGTAATTATTTATTGTGTTTAACCACCTTTCAGATACAGCTGCAATTACGACGCATCCAAGGCTCGCGCTGACTTACATGATATCATTGCAAGTGTTATACGGTGGATCCAGCTTAACAGAACCTCAAATTTCGCCACGTATGTTGACATTGTTATTTCTCATTTGTCGATAAATTAACCACAACAAGTGTTTGATTCTGGGCGACATTACTTTAGTCTATGTGCTCCAGAAATGATTCACATTGGGCGCTGTATTCTCTCGATTGCGGATTACTTTCGTGCATCATTGTTGGCTATTTGTATTGTTCACAGTCTCTTGCATGTCGAGAATTTTCAACAGTCTGGTAGTCGCGTTCGGTCTAATAGACGAGGTCTTGTGCCCTCAGCTTCTCTATCAGCAGCGTGTCCAATCATCTGATAGCTTGATCTTTTGATAACAATGAAACAATGTGATCTGCTTTCTGTCTATCGGTTAACATAACCTAAGCAATTCTCCTCGTGCATTGCGAATTCTCAATCAAGCGTTGTACATTTTTGTGCAACATACATACGTTATCGCTACAGCAGCAACGAAACATTATGTATGTATGTATGAAAGCACAAGCCTGATCCAAGCAAAGTGCCGCACAGTCATAGACTGCACGTGGGCGATATTACTGTCAGGTTGCCCAGGCCTAGATAGATATGAGAAATAGAGAATACAGATGGTAGTGAGACTCCACCGTGTTTCAGCATGCAGCTCACTACCCGTGGCCAATCAATTTAACACGGTGTTAGACGCACAGCACAGAAGTACTGTACTATTGCACATCCGTGCCACAACGAAACATTGCTCAATTATAAGCGGCTCGACCTCGACTCAAAATCACCGTGATTCCTCTTTTCAGACATGGTCGGATATTCTGCCAACCCGATCTGACATCGAGTTATGTGAATATGTTTTGCATTGATCAGAAAAACATGGCCTAGAATGTGGAATTTATCAAGTTTCGGTTATACCAGTTTTTGATAACATTTTGCTCTTGACACATACGCTCCATCCGACCAACGATGTCGATACGAACAGGCTTAAAATTACACTAAACCGACTAATCCCAAGTGCAAGCCCAAGAAATGCACGGGTTATCGTAGACGCTAAGCTGGTTAATTTGGACAGGTGAGATCAAAATTGATTGAAACGCACACAGTCCTGCATGCTGTAAAATCCCTGAATTGGTTTGTTCCTGTGCGGTTGAGGTCAAGGTCAGTTGACCGACTAGCTTACCTTAATATGTATCCTTCGCGGGGCCGTACGCCAGACTGTGGACTATCAGAGAAGTGCGTGGTCTTAGTCTTGCCTTCCATCTCCAGCAATCTCAACGCCTACGAGAGCCTGCGCATTTTTTGACCGTTTAAAATTGGTCAGCTATGTGTAATGTAAGCATGAGCTTTGTTTGACCAAGTTTCTTTTAAAGTAGCGAAACGTTGCCTGACTAAGAGTGTTATCAAAGTCCAGCATTTCCTTTGAACTTTATCATCGTTTCATGGTTTGTTGAACCTCGGGTTGCTGTGTCTAATTGATGTCTGCAAGCAACCCCCAACCGGTAGTAAAGTACGATTGCGGTGACATGTTAAAAAAAACCCTGTCAACTTTCGAGGTTTCATCGCTCAACCCCAAATCACTGTGCTTTCTTTTTGTACGAATAGTATATGTATAACGGTAGTTTCACTGTGAATTTCGGTGTTTCACTGTTCACTTCATGCGGTCTTCAGCCGCCCTCTTCTAACGAGGGCGATCAGCTCGAAACTGGCAGTGGTGTAGCTTGTGAACAACTACAATGCATGGTTTGCTTATTTTATAATACTTCTTTCGCTAATTTTTTGGTTCCTTTCATCTTCACTTAATTAGATTGAAGCATGAAAAACCTGTCATCCAGAAAGTGGTCGATGTTGAAGAGAACATTTGGTCGACAAGGTTGGTCCTTTTCACTCTTACTTGTTTTCATGGTTATTTGTTTTGCTGTTTGCTACTTTTACTAACTACCATCGTAATCAAAGCGCAATTTTGAACTCAGTCAGAATTGTGAATACGAAGAGCTGTGTTTTGTCATCAATATAAAAGGCAGTTGCTTCTCGCTTAGGCAAAGTAAATCGTTTGTGAAGCTTACTTCGAACAACATTCACCGATTCCTTTAGCAAACAAGACTAGCGATCGAATGCTTGGAAATTCATCTTCGGTGAGCGTTGTATTCTCTCTCACACATTATCAACGAGTGATCAAGCTAGATGATTGTTTGCTAAGCGGTCAATAAACAGTTTTGATACACTTGAAATAAATTTTGAACTCTAGTATCCTAAGCCATGATACTCAAATGAATGTATTCAACAGGCTGACCAATGCGGTGCTGATGTACGATTAGCAAACATGGAGGTTGACAGTTACCGTTCGCCTCCGGTTTAGGGTATTCGTAATTCTGCGTCCCAGAAGCTGCTGTGGATCGGTTGTCCTGTGGTCACAAAGAACGAGGACTTATGACACCGATCGAGAACTCACGGAGAACTTACTAGTTCACTGGCGTTGGGATGGCCATACTCTTCGAAAGTCTATCGGATGCATTACGAAGTCCGCTTTTACATGAAACGTATCAAAAGGTAAACGGAAGAATGTTCGCCCGAGAAATTCTTCACCCTGACTGATTGACTGCAGTGTTTTTACAATCAAACTTTTTGTACAACTTTACTGCATTTTCAAAGCTTAGTAAACCCATCATTACTGTGTTTTGAGGATACCCATCAGCACCAAGTCTTTCGAAATATTCACACAGTTAATCACAACGGTCCACATTGGACTCGACTCGAATTTCGCTATTATTTGAGCTCATCAGCAGTTCATATCCTGTCTCGATTCGGATTCGAACCCAGGACCATCACCATTTTATTCCCACGCCTTACAGCCAGAGCTACTGTCCAGCGATCGCGATTACGCATTCATGAACGTTTCTCCAGACTGGCACATTTGAGTAGCGTCATATGCCCGACCAGTCGACAAGGAGCCAGTAGTCGTCCAACCGATCTGATCTCCTTGTCAGGTCTTGCCTAGTGAGTGTTGTTTGTGTACCTGTGGTGTGAGGATTACGTGAGGTCAGTTAAGGTCAATTCTCACTCCAGTCATAACGTGTATTTCGTTTGTTGTCCCAAACCTCGAAGTCACTCGAGCCAACGTTAATCACGATTCCACCAATTCCTGCCCAACCGTGTTTGCGTTACACTTCCCCCCGAAAGGTTGTCATAGCCGGGGGTGGCAGTGGGGCTAAGCTCCCACTGTTTATAAAATGCTCCCATATGGCATGCGTCTTAAATAGCCTCTGACAACTAAGTCCAGGTTCTGGCCCGAGCCCGGCGGAACTGCTTCTACCAACAGGAGAAGGGGCGAGGGCGAGTGACTGGCGCCTGAAAACCAGTTTGCTTCGGGTAGATGAAGCTCGTTAGCCTGGGAGGGCATTTCATATACGGGATGGAAAACTCTGATTTTAAACCTCCACTGCCTTGCGGGATACCCGATCGCGGGAACGGCTTCGAGAGAAAACCCCGAGGAAAAATCTTAAACAGACCCTCGCAGACGGTTAGTTGGTGCACACCACCTCTTTCTGGCAACTCCCTGGTGCCTTGCAGGTTGCACTTGGTTGTGCGAAGGCTAGAGAAGCTGACTCAAACAAACGCCGAGTGGTGCTGGGGACACCGCTTTGTACCAAAATTCTCAAGAATCTTAATTGAAGCCGACTCATCCTCCAGGAGGAGATAGTCACACAAAAGGCAAAAGGAAGGATGACAGATCGTCAACCGTTCACCACGCTCGATTTCCACAAGAGAATACAAGTAGTCAAAGTATTTCTAATGCGTATGACAAAGAAAAAACATGCGCCCATCTTTTATAGCATATCACGCCACTACAACAATGTCCTCAGTCTTTATGTGTCGGTTATGACTGATCTGATTTGTCAGTCAGGTTCAATTCAAGTTCTCGCCACCTTGGGCTCTTCTTACAAACCCTGGCAAATTGCACATTATTCCATAGCTGCTGACGTTCCCCATCTGTTCCTCTCTCCGAAGTCTGTCACTCGAGTCGTTCTCGTACGATCCTTCGAAATCCCGATTCTTACGGGTTTGCATTTGTTGCCTTTTCGGCGATTTTTACCTTTTTACTGTGCTAGATGATGATGCTCTGCATATCATCTGTGGGCACATGATTGACACTCTGCACAAGTGCACTTCACGCCTGGACACCAAGACTGAGTAAATTCAGTATTTGGTTTAGATCGGCTATATCTATCTATCTATCTATCTATCTATCTATCTTTTTAACAGTGACTTCAATATCTAATTTTCTTCACAACTATACCGCACTATCAAGGGTTATTAAACCTGTTTTATCGTCTTATCTAGTATCTTATCCGGTATTTTATTGTTGAAAATTCGTGTACACGAATAAAGTCATTCTCTTCTTCTTCTTCATACATGGGTTGTGATAGCGGTCAGAATATTTTTCCTGGTTCATTTTTCTTTATAGAATCTTCATTGATTAAAAAACCATCCTTTTATTGGTGATAAACCTTTTTCCTCAGGTTTGGTATCAAAGGGAAAATCGATTTGTCTGCCATCGTCTTTATACCGAACTCCGCGGGCGGACAGTCCTCACTAATCCCGCTCGAGTTGAAAACCGGCCGCCCTAGCTTTTCTACTGAACACAAGGGTCAGGTATCGTGTTATTCTCTGTCCATTAATCTAACGGTAATGCTGAAGATGTCCTTTTTTACGAAAAAAACTCGCAAATACGATTTCATTCAGTAGAGAGATAATTTAATTACGCGTTAAAACCCTCACGAATCAGCTGGATACAGTAAGCGGTTGTGCCGCCGTATTCAGTGCACTAGATGACTTCATTATCATCGCTTCTTGCGAAGTGGGTGGGCCTTCATGTTGCCTACTTTTGTACCGATGTCTTCATGCAATTCCTATTGCGCATGCAGAACCAACGACATCCCGTTTTCCGAGAGGTACCGCCAAATTGTTAGATGCTTACTTTGCGCTACGCACTCCCGGCTGTGCCATTGCGCAATACTTTTGTCCACCACAGGTGGCACATTGCTAAACCGATTAGCAATATTTTTGTGCTGCTGCTGCTGCTGAGAATTCACCAAACTCTCACCTTCTATAATTTCGCGGTTCTAAGCCACTGGATGTGCAATCGTGCAGCACTTTCGTGGTACGTAGCTAACGCCGTGCTAAATTGATTTGTCACCGGTAGTGAGCAGCATGCGAGTACACGCTCGAGTCTCACTGCTGTTGCTATTTTTCTTGCCTCAACTGTCTAGGCCTGGGCAACCTGGCAGTATCTTAGCCCACGTGCAGTCTCTGACTATGCGTCACTTTGCCTGGATCAGGCTTGTGATTTCATACATACATCTTCCTCAATCCGCGTGCGTTACACTGTACAGCTTGAATCCATCACCGATCACGAAATGAATATACGTGATTTTGTAAAAAAGATATACCCGAGTGTATGGTAATCTACTCTTTGGGTGAAACCCTAACGAATATAATGCTCGGATGTGGTGCAATCGGAAATTGTGTACTCCGCATGTGCTGGTATAAATCGTAGCTCCGGGTCTTTCAATAAGGAACGAATTTCGAAGCTATTAATCGTTTTCAGTTTTCACGTTATAAACAATCTTGCTTATGTCATGCAATCAGAACTACCATATTGCACTTACGTAATATCTAACTATGTACACAGTTTTTTTTAACAGCTGTTTATTAACACTGTTCAGTAGTTTAGCTACTGCTTAATCAGCATTATACGTCTCAATATTGCGTATTGAACTTCTCGATATTGTTAATCCCTCTTTGAATCTAATCTCCCGTCACGTTTCCCAGGTTCTGTTGTACCTGTTGATGATGCTTGACCGATATGGCCCCGACTATGCACACGACTCCAAATCCTTTATACCTACTGCGTTAAGCGGATGGCTGATTTACCTCAGCCAATCGAATGCTTCTTCGTCGAACCCTTCCACTCTCGTCTCGCCCAATATGAGTAATTTCCGTGGTTTGCTTCAAACGAGAAACCGCTTGGCCGTGCAGCTACATCGATTTTTATCATCCTGTTTGCCATCTGATCGTGTGCTTTCTGCTGTTCCGATTTTGCCGTCACCCATCAAGAACTTACGCACATGCCGAGGATGTCCATTACAATTGGCTTGCAGTGTTTTGCACTCAAACGAGCCCCATGTCAAGTAATTCTTCTGTTTCCACTGACCTTTCTCTAGACCTGCTAATTCTCAAGAATCGTCTTGTGCCAACGTATCTGAATTACTCCTCTTCAAACGTGCACATTTAACCGATAAGGATATCGAGTTTTTCATGCGATGGAGTAACCTGCTGCTAATGGAAAATGGTGCCTCTGAATCGACTGAGGCGATAATTGGTCGTATTATCAACGGGGCCGCTACCACGTATGTCTTTCTGAGTTTTCTTTCGTATCGCATATTTCTTAGTTGTTATGATGCTTGGTAGTGAAAGTCGCAAGGATGCTGTCGTAGTGATGTGGCTCTACTTGCTCACGAAACTTGATTGAATGCATGTTTCATTCGAGGTTCAGGCACCTCATCCTAGTTTGTTTGTGCTTACTTCTCTATAGAATTCGTAGTTGTTTGCGTCTTATAATTCCCCATCTTTTAGGATTTTACTTGGTTGTATGACATTTAAGCATTCGGTACATGCTGCTTTCCTCTTTTCCACGCGCTTGCTTATCTGCTTTTCCTGCTTCATATTGCTTGGCACTTTGTCTGGCTCTGATGATGATGATTTCTTAGCCGGTCTCAGATGTGATCCTTCTGTCATTTCCTGACAGCAGTTACTGTGTGCATCCATGTTTTTGCGATAGTGAACAATTCCCCATTTCTTGCCATTACAATTAATGTGGTTTGGGCCATTTTCACTCTTTCATATCAGTTAATAGCAGCCGTTTTTATCATTTTTCGGCACTTTTATGACATTCTCATCATTTTTGACCTTCTCCGTGTAGTCAATATAACTTTATTTACTTTTTAAAATTCCATTTGTGGAGAATTATCTGGCCAGTCATGATCGTAAATCTGTCGGGTGATCGTTGCAGATACCTATTTATCTTTTCTGAACAAATATCATGGTTAGCTATTCATTCCTGTTCCTCCGCTTGTGACATCTCAAGATTCACATCATTCCTGCTGCTAGTTTTTTCCTATTTATTAGTAATATTCTATTTAATGATCGTTGATATTTCATTTTATTGAAACGTGCCACGATGGCACAGGGGATATCACTTTCCAGATTCTAATATCGCCCCGGTTGCCCATTTCGATAAACCTGTCTAACGCATATCCTCACCATACCCAGGCTTAAAAAATTAACGACAAAGTTTTAAAAAATATCTGCCGCAACCTTACAACTGGAGGTTATTATATAATCGGGTTAAACAATTTACGGTAACCCACTGCGGAACTCGTACTGGCTTGGTTGCGAATGTTAATTTCAATGTCCGTACATGAATCGCAGTCAATTTTTCTCCTTTATAATACACAGCGCTCGTACTTTCGCATGACATTTGCTAATTTGTAACAATACATCCGCCTGTCCGAGAGTTTATGTTCTGAAACAACACTCTTTTTTGTTGTCTGCTTTTCAGAACTCTCTTTCGTTTTTTTAGCCAACCCTTTTCGTTTAACAAAATTAAGCAGTTGAGCAAGCTCATATCCGACCGGTTGTTTGTTTCTTTTCCTTGTCCTTTATCTTTCTCAGATCTACTTCTGGGTCAATTCGCCGGCTGAAAGTGATCGCTCATTCAAATCTATCCCGCGCTCTGGAACCAGATCAGTGGGAGACGGTGCTACGGCCACTTCAATCAGAAGAACCCCAAAGCAATGCGTCAGTTTGATTTGTTTTCTTGTTGTCGGTTTTTGCACGTTGTCCTGATTCAGTTCGCGCTAAGCCCGTCAGAATAAGGCTTCTTATATGGCAACTTGACGATTCTTGGTTTGGCAACTGTACTTTCAATAGTGGAGATGATCCATGTTTCATGGGTGGATTTTAAGTGTCTCGACCAAACAGTTAATTACTTTGAATGTTATGGGTCAGATTCCTCTTACCGGGTGGTCTTGCTTCGGTATCTTCTTGAAAAGTTGCTTAATCTTGTGTGTTGTCGTATGGTGTGGTATGAAAGATAGCACAAGCATGATCCAAGCAAAGTGCAGCACAGTCAGAGACTGCACGTCGGCTAAGATACTGTCAGGTTGCCCAGACCTAGACAGATATGAGGAATAAAAAAGAACAGTAAATGGTAGTGAGACTCCTGCTGATGCCGCTATTCTCGTTCACACTACCTGAATAGATGAAGGTGCTTCATCCCATCCTCATTGCCCCCCACTCGTATGTACGTTTCGTAACTTTCTATACCACTCTCTGTCGATTTAGCATACTTTTCTATTCGTTTTACAATATTCAAACACTTGTTACCGGTCTAACGTTATCTTCACTTATGATGGTCAACAACTTCATGCCCCGTTACTCATCGTTGTTGTGCCTCGATTGTTTGCAAGTATCTAAATGAGCGTTCTTGTTATTTTGATCTTGTTCCTCGCGTCTCGAAACATGTTATACTAGCTGACTTCGAAGCATCAGAGCTCGTTTATTATTTGTATTCCCTTTATTCTTTATTATCAATTAAATTCTCAAGATGATGATTCTCGAACTCGTGAAAATGTTGAGTTTTGATTAGCTTTTGCAATGTTTTTTTCCGTTGGCTGTGTTTACACTGCTTCAACCGTTTTTTGCCATTTGAATCATCTGGTTTGGGCGAGATGACTCAGTTTTGTGACCATCAAACAGGAATAGATGATAGACATTTAATCTTCAGATCTCCAAGCGCCCGTTTGATTAAATGGTTATTGAGTGCTTCAATGCTTTGACGTTGTTCGCCACGTTTAACCCAAACATGCACTTGTACCCAACTAGGACAAGCAGCGCGACACGTAGGCTTAAGACGACGGGAGAACCCCAAGGGCCCGCTACAATCAACCCCAAGTCAGGCGCCTGACTTGGATTTATCGTGGCTATCGGTCGTACGAGTATGGCTTTGCTGGTTTTTGACATTAGGTTGAAAGTGTAAAATATCAAGTCCCTTGTTTTTAATGGTTGTCTTTCCTGCCCTGATTGCGCTTGGTCTTCAAATGTATAGAAACATCTGTCACAACTGCTCTTCTTTTTCCGTCCCGAATTAATCTTGGCTCACTTTCTTTTGAAATTAATAAAGACCATGTACTACCAATACTGTCTTCCAACTGTGTTAACCTCCATACAGCTCACTGATTCAACTACAGGATTAGACAATCGACCAGATGTTTACAAAAGCTTGTTCTTTCCTTTCTTAATGTAACCATTCTTGATTATACGTAGATCACATAACCGAAAACAAATTCATCACCCCATTTTCTCTCCACCGTAATTTCATCCATTTTCAGTGGAACTTCGATGTTTGTTCCCGGTGACTTGGTTATTGTGAGCAGTGACGATGGAAAGCACGTTGGTTACACCCTGGCTACCGTGAAAACCATCGCGGATTCCGCAGCTGCGCTCGAAAGAGGCGATATCGTTTTGATAACATCCCGGTTTGTTCCTATATTATCCTTGCTGTGGAATAAATTTGTGTCGAAACCTCATGAAACAAATTTTTTCTCCCCCCAAGCGATATGGTGTTAAATAGATTATCACGAGAAATGCGGTTCCCGCGAGTTTCACTGATTTCCCCCCACATATCTATCCAGGCCCGAGTAGCCTTACAGTACTCAGTCCGCGTGCAGTCTCTGACTGTGCGGCACTTTGCCTGGATCAGGCTTGTGCTTTCATACATACGACGGCGCGGCTCTTTACCTGATCCCATGCGCCTACTTAAGTTCTTCCGCTGATGTCGTTGCTGAGCTGACTACGTTTGTAGATGTGCGAATATGTAATCATGCGCCAGCAATAAACCTGGCTTACTTGATTGACGTTAGATATGACGACTGCAGACAATAACTCACTGCAATGTCTGTGCTTATAATTTGCTCCTTTATTTTTCATACAATCCTGTCCCCTAAGGTATCTGAAAATATTTGAGACCGATCGGGAGTCCATAATCATGCAAAGAAAGTTTCCAATGAATCGGTTAGAGCAGGTTTGTTTGGTAACGTTTCGCTTGGAACACAGAAACATCGTCAGACCAAGTGTATCGGCACGATCAGTGTTCAGGTTTAAATGGCATTCTCTTGACCAATCCTGAGCTCTCTAAGATTGTATTGATCTCGCCTGTCTATCTTAGAGAACCCTGGATTGGTCAAGAAAATGCCATTTAAACCTGAACACTATTCATACCGACATCCTTGGTCTGACGAAGCTTCTGTGTTCATAAGCGAAACGTTACCATACATTTTCTACTCATTTGGATGGATGTCTGTTCCATTCGAGGTGTAGACACCCCATCCCAGTTAGTTTGAGCCTACTCTCTTATAAAATCCGTAGCCCTTTCCAATTTTTGGATTTTATTTTTTTCATGGTTAAGCATTCGGTCTATGCGACCGGTGTCTATGTATATTTGAATGCACAAGCCTGATTCAATCAACCAATGTAATGTTGTAATTGATGATGATGGTGATAGCATTTCCTACTTATATTTTCACATACATTTCTAATTTTGGCATCAGCTTTCACTTCGAATTTATGTTATTTCTCGGATTGAAACACTGTCGCTATCCTAAATCCACACCATTAAAAACCTTGAATAACTTTGAATTACTAATTCACCCTCTAGCCCTCGCTACGGATCACTTGACCAGTTCGTGACCGATATCACAAATTGTAATCATCGCGCTGTTAATCCCATTATCGTTGCTGTTGTTGTTGTTTTCACAGTCCTTTGCCTGAATGGATGGGTGAATTTCGCCTGGACCGGTACGCATCGTCAAAAATTTCTCAAATCAATCTGTCGAATCTTCTCGGATTAATGCGGCCTTCACCTTTGTGGTACGCGTGTTTATCCATAGCATCGCCTTCACTGTTGATTTTTAGCTCTGGTCTTACTTCGTTCTATATTTGTATGATCCCACGACGCTTCTATTTTATTGTAAAATGCTTAATTTATTTCCGTGTATCGTTTCGAAATCCTCTGAGCGGTCTCAATCAAATCATAGCCAAATCACGATGGGGTATGCATCTCGTGTATCTTATTCGCTGTACGGTATCGTTTTGTCTGTTCTGTTTGGGCTTATATAGTATACTGACATGATTACCCGACAATCATTTTGGTATCACGGTCCCAGCTTAAGTTTGGCTGATTTACCGAATGTTATATTGTGGCTGTTGGACAATCCGAAGTCTTCAATTCAACAATGTGTCACCCCCCCTTCATTGCTGCATTTCTTTCGGATTCATTGCCTGCTCATGTGCCAATTTGAATTGAGGCACCAATGTTTATATCCGTACGTGGGGAGAAA